>JZKD02S1498285.1:590606-615034 GCA_000966675.3 Picea glauca | reverse complement strand
TAACTTTTAACTTCTTGACTTTTCCCCCCCCTTCAGTGTGAGACTATGACCTAGTGGGGGTGCCCAGGTCATTGAGTCTCCTCATTACCTCTCTAAGAGGTGGGGGACATTACATAAAGGTTTCTCTCTGCTAGTCTAATCAAATAGAGGAGGCATTTCATAGACTAGTATATCATCTCCTGGATTTGTCCTTGAAGTAGATGCAATATTCTCCTTCAAAACATCCTATCTAGCCTGCTTGAAGGTCTCCTTTTACTTGAACACATAAAAATTGTGTTTAGGTTATGCATATCTCACACCATTTGTTCTGCATATCTCACACCATGGCCCTCCCGTGGGTAAATGGTTTGGAATTCCTACTCCCAAGTACTGTGAAAACATTGGGAATTCATTCTTATGATGTCCTTTTGTTCTGCATAGTTTACATCAAACATCTTCCCAATTTTCCTTTCCCTTATTTTGATTCAACTAAAATGTCAAGTTCTTTAGATATGCTCCCATCTATTCCACAACTGGATATGTATGCTTATATTGATTCTCCTCCAATTGCAAGGTTTCTTGTAAAGCCTCATCCTGAATTTGGAATTTTTGTTGCCTCAATGAATACTTCAAATGTGGAAATAAAGAGTTAACACATAAGTTCCTATGCTTCATATCTGTGATAGGGTACTTCAACTTACCTTTCAACCTCTTAATATTCTGATCAATCTCCCATACCGACTCACCTAGATTTTGTTTTATCTATATCATCTCGTTCATGAATTGATCCTTCGAACTAGGTCTTTGAAATTCATTGATTAATGCCTTCTTCACATCTATGATAGTTGTAGGTGCTCCTTGTGGGTTGTTTGTTGCGAGGCCCATATACCAATCCAATGCACAGTCCCTTAATGTAATTGTGAACTATGCAAATTTTGTATCATCATTTGTAATCTGCTTAGCTGCCCAAATATTGTCATAGATAAACAAATGCTTCTTTGGGTCCTCCAACCCTTCTCCATGAAACTCAGGTAACCTAATAATTGGATCTTCTCCTGCCATTATGGAGTCTATTGTATTACCACCTCCACACAATGTAGATACCTTATTACTGCTAGATGAACTTATACTTATACTTGAATTTCCACTGGACCCTCATCATGTGCATGATACCAAATATAAAAATATGCAGAACAAAAATAAAATTCTAGAAATGGCAGAATAACAATAATATATCCAGCATAATCTCCACAATAACACATAAATGATATAAGAACAAAAATAGAAATAGCACTTTGATTCATAAAGCAATGTTCACAGGCCTCTTTGAGGGGGAAACCTCCAATCGAGAAACTCTCTATTACAATAATCTCCAAGCTAGGTTTTTCATACCCTCGACCCTTATTTATACTAAATATGTCTATCAAGAGAAGCATATAGAGGAAGATCCTTCTAGAATCATAATCTTCTATTAGGTATTCTTACATCCACCTTATTGTATTTTATTGAAAGGCCTTATTAATATTGACCATTATTACATCTGAATATATTAATCTACCTATGTGCGGGTTAGGACCATAACATGTTCGCCCCCTTAAAAACAACCTTGTCCTCAAGGCTTGAGATGTGGAAACTGTTGCAGAATGGTAGTTGGTTCCCAAGTGGCATCTGCTGGAGTCGTATCTTTCCACTAGACTAGCACTTCCTTGATGGTTCTCTGACGCAGGCGACACTCACGCTGGTTCAAAACTGCTTCTGGCTATAGCCAAATGGATCCTTCTTCAGCTAGCTTGGGAAGGTTGGTTTGAATTTGGCACCTAGTTCCAATCACCTTCTTTAAGCATGAAACATGAAAAACTGGATGTATCTTCGATTGACTGGGCAGAGCTAACTGATATGCGAATTGTCCCACACGCTTGAGAACTGTATAAGGACCATAAAATTTGGGCGTTAGATTCTGACAATGATTGACCTTGAGGGAAGTTTGCTTGTATGGAGCAGTCGCAGAAACACCTGATCCCCTTCTGCAAATTGACGTTTAGAGAGACCTTGATCTGCTTGTTGTTTCATGCGATTTTGTGCCATGACCAAGTTCTCTTTAAGGGTACGAAGAATATCCTCTCGAACTGTAAGTGTTTGGTCAATCGCCTGGGCCTTTGAGGTCCCCAGTAAGTATGAGAGAACTGAAGGTGGCTTTTGTCCATATACCACTTCAAAAGGAGTCATGTGATTAGTTGTATGGTAGGAAGTGTTGTACCACCATTCAGCTAGGGGTAGCCATTGAGCCCACTGATGTTGTTTTTCAGAGGAAAAACACATCAGATATGTTTCCAAAAACTTGTTGAAAACTTTTGTTTGACCATCAGTCTGGGGATTATAAGTTGTGCTGAGATGCAATTGGGTGCCTTGTAGCTTAAATAGTTCTTGACAAAAATTGCTTGTGAAAGTTGGGTCACAATTAGAAACAATAGAGTGCGGCATGTCATGAAGCTTGAAGACCTGGTCCATGAAAAGTTGAGCCACCGTGGATGTAGTAAAGGGGTGTTGAAGAGCACAGAAATGAGAATACTTAAAAAGGTGATCCACAACCACTATTATGACTGATTTATTCCTAGATTTGGGTAAGCCAGTAGTAAAGTCCATAGAGATATCCTTCCAAATAGCAGGTGGAATAGAAAGTGGTTGTAGTGTGCCCATAGATTTGATTGTTTATCCCTTGTTTCATTGACACACCTCACATTCAGCGACAAAATTACAGATATCTTGTTTCATACCATCCTAGAAAAAATAATGTTTGACCCTGTCATATGTTTTGGTGAACCTTGAGTGCCCCATTGTGGGTGTAGCATGAAGCTCATAAAGTATCGTGGATTTAAGCTTTGATTGTTTACTTAAATACAAATGGCCTTTGTATCGAAGCTCATCCTGGAGCCAAGAGTACCCTGGGGGAGCCAGAGCCTTGGTCTGCAATTGTTGGATCAGATGCAAACTTTTGGGATCTTGAAGCCATTCCTAGTGCACAGCTTGGAGCCAATCTGGAACAATGAAAGAAAGCGAAAAAAGGGATCCTTCTTCTTCATATTTCCAGGACAGTGCATCCGCCACTACATTGTCTTTTCCCTTCTTGTAAATGATCTCATAATCATAACCAAAGAGCTTAGTCACCCATTTTTGTTGCTCCTAGGAGGAAATGCATTGTTCCAGAAAGTACTTGAGGCTTCGATGGTCGGTCTTAATTTGGAGGCATTGCCCCAAGAGATAAGGGCGCCATAGATCAACAACATGTAGAATAGCCAACATTTCATTTTCATAAATGGGTTTGCCTAGATTCCTTTCAGATACTTGATTGCTAGTGAAGGCCAAAGGTCAACCCTCTTGCATAAGGACAAAATTGATTCCTTTCCTCGAGGCATCACATTCCAACACAAAGGTCCTTGTGAAATCAGGAAGCACCAGAACCGAAGTGGTGCACATGGACATCTTCAAGGTTTGAAAAGCTTGAGAAGCGGCTAGAGTCCAAGTGAAAGAGTTCTTTTTTAGGAGAGCAGTGAGAGGTGCTGCAATATTTCTGTAGTTCTTAACAAACTTGTGATAATACCCTATTAAGACCAAAAATCCACGCAAGATTTTGAGAGTCTTTGGGTGTGGCCAGTCTTTCATAGCTTCAATCTTTTTCGGATCCACCTTGATGCCATCCTTGCCAACCAGATGACCCAATTATTCTACTTCTGAGGCACCAAAATCACATTTAGACTATTTCAGGAAAAGTTGGTGTTGGGAGAGGAGATGGAGAACTTGATCCACATGAGTAAGATGGTCTGTCCAATTTTTTCTATAGATGAGGATATCATCAAAGAAAACTAAGACAAAATTATGAAGAAAGGGACGGAAGACATGATTCATGAGGCTTTGGAAGGTGGATGGGGAATTACACAAGCCAAAGGGCATGACCAAAAACTCATAGTGGCCCTCATGAGTGCGAAAGGCCATCTTGGGAATGTCTGGCTCTTTCATATGTATCTAGTGATAGCCCAAGTGAAGATCAAGTTTAGTGAAGAATTGGGCACCACTCAATTCATCCAGGAGGTCATCAATAACAATAATGGGAAATTTGTCTTTAATGGTCAGTTTGTTGAGGGCACGGAAGTTAGAACACATTCTCCAAGAACCTTCTTTCTTCAAGACCATGACTATAGGAGAAGAGTAAGGGATCGTACTAGGGAAGATAACTCCTGCATTGAGGAGTTCCTGGACCATTTTCTCAATATCATTTTTTTGTGAAAAGGGGTGGTGATATGGACGAATATTGGGGGGGAAAATTCCAGGTACTAGGGGAATAGAATGATCATGAACACCGCGGGAAGAAGGGATTCCTTGGGGAGTGGAAAATACCATTTGATTTTTAGAGAAGAGAGCTTGGAGGTCATGCAACACCGGGGGTGTCTCGGTTGCTTGTATGGCATGGAGTTGGGCAATGACACCAGAATGACCCTTTTTGAGAAGATTTTCCATACGATGGGAACTAATGACCTCAGTTGAACCAATAGTGATGCCTTGGAATTTATATTGGTGGCCTTCCTGGTCAAATTGCATGGTTAATGCCTTAAAATCCATGAGAATGGGACCCAAAGTTCTTAGCCTATCTGTACCCAACACAATGTCACAACCACCCATGTCGATAGAAAACATATGGGATTTTAGGTGGTAGTCACCGATTTGGAAACGCACATTTTCACAGTGCCCTCCACATTTCATGGAACCACCATTGGCAATCATGATTTGGAAATTGTTGACATCATGGATGTAGCAATGAGTTTCTTGGGCAATGTGGTGATGAATAAAATTATGGGTGCTTCCACTATCAACCAGAATGATGACCTTATGATTCTTAATGTAACTGATTAACTTGAGGGTTTTGGGAGTGGAAAAATTAGTGAGAGCATTGAGGGAAATGACGGGTTCTACTCCGGGAGGGTCTGAGGGAGGGGTTATTTCAGTGATTTCAAGTGACTCAGATGCAAGGGGAGTTTCAACATCCTCTTCCAAAATATCCTCAGAGATGGCCATAAAATATTTTGTTCCTTACACTTGTGGCCCAGGAAATATTTTTCATCACAATTATAACAAAGGCCTTTGAGTTGGAATTCATCCATTTCATCCCTAGTCAATTTTTGGATCTTTAATGGAGCGGAGGGAGTAGTGGGAGTGACGGGTTTAGGGTGAGGGATAAAGGAGGGTTTTCAGTTTTGAGATGGTACCACCTGTTTTTCTTCTTTAGCTCTTTTAGTATCCTCCACCCATGTCGAGGGTCGAGCCATGAGGACATGGGCCCGAATGTCCTCCTTGAGGCCACTGATAAAACACTCTTGAAAGAAATCATCAGTCATGCCCTCTGTTTGAAAAGTTAGGTTCTCAAAGGAAGCTATGAAGTCTTCTACTGTTTTGGATTGTTTCAACTTTCTCAAACGACCCAAATGGTTGGTGTCCATGTCAGAGAATTCATAAAGTTCAGTCACAAATTGGGTCCAAGCAATATACCCTTGACGGGAAGTTTTTCTCCATTGCCACCATTGCCAATGTTCTTGATCTAGATGGAGAAAACCATACTAGAGTTTGGCCAAGTCATCTGTGATGTCGTATAAAGAGAAAGAATGCTCCATTTGGGTTACCCAACCAGTGGGGTTCGAGCCATCAAATTTGGTCACATCCACCCGTGGAAGGCATATGTCACGTTGAAAGTGATGGTTCTGAAAGGTATGGGAATGGGAGGAATGTTCTCCTTTGGTCTTTGGAGGTGCTTCATAGAATTGGTCATCTGTAGGAATGTTTATTTTGGTGTAGAGGGATGCAAAGACAGATTCAAGCTGTGTGGTTAGTTCTTGTTTGACTTCCTCCATTGAGGGTTGTATGGTTGTATTTATGGTTGCATGGATGGATGAATTGATGGAGGAAACAATAACATTGAGTTGTTTCACTTCTTTCTGGGTTTTGAGGAAACCAGATTGCAAGGTGTTGAAGCGAGTTTCCGGATCTTGGCTATGGGTATGGGCCATGAGGATGGGTGAACTGAAAAAGGGCAGGCAGGGTCAAAAATTTGGCCAAAAAATGGTATGGATGAATGTGATAAGGGTGGCGAGATGAATCCAATAGAATAGGTCTCAAATAATGGTGAAAAAATTTCAAGACTTTATTTATTTATTTTTTATTTTTTACACCTATGGAGTTATACTCTGGTCTGAAGAATACTACAATGATGAAATCCCCAAATTATTAATCAGAAAGAAATGTGTATTTACTTGGCAACCCGAACACAGTTGTGTGGTAATATGGCTAGTCTGTTTTAATTTTCTTATGTTTCTATCCCCCAAGGGTTAGGTATTCAAGGGTTCTACAGACAAGGGTTTTCCCTGTGCTATAGCTCTCTGATATACGTGCGAGGTCCAACAGTAGTAATCAACCCAATATCTCAGGGCACTAACTAAGGAGGATAGACCGTACCCTTAGATGTACTACCCGACTAGCCAAGTACTAGAGAGTATCTTCCCGAGTGTTGTTCTCGGTGACACTATAGCAGTCTGGCGGTCGATAGGTTTATCTAAAGAGGGCTTTAGGAAATCTAGGCCGATCCATACACAGGTGTTGTCTGATGCGCTACAACTCAAAGGGGTACCAACAGGGGTTACAAGGGTGGCCAACATATGTGTGCTTAAGAACCACTTGTATTTCTTGCATGTATGAATCCCTCAACCACGGGTTTATGTGTGTAATGAAAGATCTCTATGGATTAGAGACATTGGAATACGTCTCTACCCTAGAAAAAAAATTCCCACAAATTCTACCAAGGAAAGTGATCTGATACCACTTGTAAGATACCAGATATAAAAATATGCAGAACAAAAATAAAATGTTAGAAATGGTAGAATAACAGTAATATATCCAGCATAATCTCCACAATAACACATAAATGATATAAGAACAACAATAGAAATAACACTTTGATTCAGAAAACAATGTTCACAGGCCTCTTCGAGGGGGCAACCTCCGATCGAGAAGCGCTCTGTTACAATAATCTCCAAGCTAGGGTTTTCATACCCTCGACCCTTATTTATACTAAATATGTCTATCAAGAGAAGCATCTAGAGGAATATCCTTCTAGAAGTGAAATCTTTTATTAGGTCTTCTCACATCCACCTTATTCTATTTTATTGAAAGGCCTTATTACTATTGACCTTTATTACATCCGAATATATTAATCTACCTATCTGCGGGTTAGGACCATAAAATAATGTAAAAGCCCTTCTACTACTATTCACTTGTTGGTTAAGCGATTGATTTTCTTCAAATGTCTTAGTCGCACATGGGGTTGTGGGTTCCACACTAATTCAGATCTGGAATGGAGAACCTTCTTTTGCACCAAACCCTTCACCTCGGGTTTACCTCTCATATGTGGTTTGTATGATTTCCTCAATCTTCCTAGCCACATGGATATCCTCTGCCTCTTCATCATCACTATCCAAGCCATCCCACTTGGCTACTACCCTCTTCTTACTATTGATATTATACTGGTAGGGTCATTCGATGTGCATCACTCCTTCTCTCTTTATTATTTCCCTGTTCTATTCTTCATCGATCATAATGGGGTCCATTCCTTCCTTCTTCTAGCCTCTCTCCAGATCCCTCTCCATGTGTCGTATCTTCCTTAGTGCTTCCCCCAGTTCCCCCATGCGTGCAGAGTGATTTAGTTGTTTTACTCCATTGTCATCACTCCTTTATCATGCAATAAAATCTTGATTGATGTGTAAATTGATTGGATGTACCTCCCTCTTGTTCCTTTCAAGAACTCATGCACTATATAAGTATATGACTTTGTTGTATCGACTACAAACTTAGTGATAAATCCTGCAATAATAATGACTAACCAGAAATCCACTGTGCATGTGAATTTATTATTAACTATTTCCAACCATGAAATATTCTCATTAGTCCACTATAATGGTCTTATTTGATTAGTGGGATGAGTATCCTTCAACCTCAATATCCACTCTTGCAACAAATATGGGAAATAACAAAAAAATGCCTCATGCAAATCAATAAACACATACTTGTCCAAGTACTGATGCGGTGTATACCTGGATATTTTGTTATCTTTCTATGAAAACTTGAGCTATTTTGTATCCAACCATATTTCAATCTCCTTCTTAGTCAAATTCCATGGCCTGAACATCCCCTTCTACCACTGCATTCTAATCACTATCCTTCCCATCAAATCCCTTCTAGGTTGTTCTTTTGAGTTCCATCCAACAATGGAACCATTTGTTGGAATGTTTGGAATGACCCGGATTCTACCTTTAGTTTCCAACAAAACCCTACAAACCATTGGTTTTTATGGAGACCAGAGGGAAACTATTAGAATTTTTGGATGACCTAGGTTCTACCTTAGGTTTCCAAAAAACTCCTACAAACCATCGACCATTGTGGAGACCAGAAGGAAACATTGTGCACATAGTGCACATCGTAGTCTCACCCGAGATGGCTTATGGGTGACTGCAGAACCCAAATGTTTGTAGTCATGGAAGGGATAGTGCTCATGGGGATGTTAGGAATTATTTCTACCTCAGATATAACAAATGTACCATATCATCATTCATATCTACCATTCATTTCACCTTTGACATTCATTCTGCAAAAAACAACATGACTATTATAGTGCACATTGTAAATTAACCTTAAAATATTCTTTCGTTTATTGTTTCATTCATCATGAAACAATGCAAATCATAACGAAAATATTCCACACAATGAAACAATACTTTACCGCGGTCCATACCCAGGGGGATATGTCCACAAAGATCTATCTTCTTTATTGTTCATCTCCATGTCTATGTGTTGTGCACATTACATAAAAAATATGGTGTGTGGGTTTGATCGATGTTTCACCAAGCTCAATAGCTTGTGACCTAGCCCTCAATTGCAACTCAAAACAGTCTCATATCCAAAACTAATTCAAGAATAACTCCACATCTTGAAAACTAGTATCTGCGACTCAAAACTCATCAACAGATACATAACATACCCTATTTTCCTCATACATCATATATTATACTACAAAAAGTGGGTTAAACCTATTACATTCCTGACAAAAACCCTAACCCTAAGTGGATTAGATTTGTCCACATTACAACTTCTTGTGAGTGGCTGGTCCTCGATCCAACCATTTCCTCATCATGTTGTCCTTTCTTCTGGCTCTGAATTTCCTCTTTCCCTATGTGTTGTTTTTCCTTATTTTCTATTGCACACTCCAACTTTCCTCCAAAACTATTGTGCATTCACCCGAAATATCCCCCTCCAACTTCATTAAGTATGTACCAAAACATCCAATATATATACCTCAACCATATGCATCAAACCATGCTCCAAAATTCTCCAAGACATTCCTCAATCATGTACCAAGACATGTTCCAAAACATCCAATATATGTATCCAACCATATACCTCAAGTATGTGCCAAGAATTAATGAAATTCCTCAAAGAATATGCTAATACATGCCTCAATCAAGTGCCAAATCACCAATATACAAACCTCAAAAAACATAGGTAACCATACCTTTCAACATGTGAAAAACCTAGTGCATACCATCACAGATCCTCATACCTTCTTCATATTCAACAACAATAGAATAACATCTTCATCAAACTTTACCTTAGTATGGCAGGACTAGTATTTGGATTAGTCACAAACCCTAACTTTCAACAAGCATAACTCTGTAACTGTAATGAATAAAGGTTTGAAAATTTACCCAATATACTTAAATATTTTCTCTAAAATTTCTTTAAGTTTCACTCCTTGAATCATCCTTGAAAAGTACTTATAGAGAAAATGGTAGACCTTGCTGAATGCTGGCCTATTCTGGAGAGAAAACTTGTAGAGCATGCCACACATGGAATATATGACATATGGTTATGAAACTTGCACAAAACATACTATATATTGTACTATTTCAAATTGAATTATTCTCACAGAATTTGGATGCTCTCTGAAGAAGTTATTTATGGTTTTCGCAGAACACCTATTTGAGACTAGTTTCAGGACTAGTCAAAAACCCTATCTTACACATAGTGTATCTCCAAAACTGAAACGGCCCAAAATATGAAATTATTACCACAAATACCTTGATATTTCTTCTCAACATCCTCCATGTTTCACTATCTGAATCATTCTAGAAAATGTTTTATAGTGAAAATGGTAAGATGACCTTTAAATAAGATACCTTAGAACACATCATCAAAAGTCTTCATCCTCCCTTGGAATTTATCCCTTCTTCACTTCATCTTCCCTATCAAATTTATGTCAAATATCCGTGTTTTCCTTAGATAAAAGTAACTTGAGTTTAAGTCACAAAGTAAATCCTATGTGGTTTATTTATAATAGATATGGCACCCTCTTTTTAGGGCCGGCTTGACCCAAATTCAATTCAATTTAATTTTTAATGATTATTCCATTAGGGCCGACTTTACCAATAGTATCCTTGATATTTATTTTAATATTCATTGCAACAATTTTCTCCTTTAATTAATGTTGGTCCAACTTGTAACTTATTTTTTCAACCATTTGGGGACTTCTTAACCATTACTTTGGGGCTTTAACTTCAAGAGAGCATAACTCCTCAACCATAGAGAACCATGTGGTGTACCGCCTACTGTTGGAAATGACATGACGAGGAATATCCATCTATGAGGTTTTTTCATGGATGTGCCATGTTCTCCATACTCATTTTCCTCAAATAGATTCGGGCTTTACGCCCACACCTTTGGGGATTCCAAATTTATTAATGTCTTAGCCATATTTATAGGGATTCTTGTAGACTTCTTCAAAGAGTCTTCCCGTGAGGACCATGCTTAAATCTATTCCATAATGATACCACTTTGGATACCTCTTCAAATACACCCATTACTTAGACTTCTTCTAGAGTTGACATCTAGGGTTGACATCAATAAAAGCTAACTTTCCAACAATATCCCCCTTTGGCATTGATGACAACACTCATACTCCCCATGTGACATTGATTTCAATATTTATCACCTCTGATTTCTCTCCCCGTTTGACATCAATGGAAAAGGGTAACTCTCTTTGGGGTTGCTCCCACTGTCTTCATGCTTTTGATATTTCTCTCTCGATCTTTCTCTTCCCTTTTGTCATTAAGGGTAACTCATTCTGATGATTTCTCTCCCCATGTATTCTTTTGCAAGATGTCGTGTACATCAATGTGGTGCTTCCTATATATGATTTCTTTCCTCTCTTATGGTGTTTTTTGTCCATTGGTGTTTCCTTTTATTGTAATCTAGTGATATGTATGAAAACCATTCATACTAAGGTTTCTTCTTCACTTGACTTCAAGTCTTCGTGGCTTGTCATATTCATTGAACTGACATCAATGAAATAATCATCCAACAATATTCTCTTGATAACATAACTCTTCCTGATGGTTTCTCTTTGTCTTATTGTTACTTTCACTACTTTCCTTTCTAGTTGGTTTCACATGTCAATATGCTTTACTTATAAGTCATATTCTTTACAATCAGTCCATATTGCTTTCTGCAATTCCTTATGATCTCATGCTTACATCCATTTTTATGTATATTCTTTGGTTCATGTCAAGTATAGTATTCTAGACCTGCAAAATATCTCATGAAATCATATTTGTCCATATGTCATAACAATCGTCCATGACTACACAACTACAAATACTTATGACTAGTCTTCCACTTCATTGTTTTTAGAGCTTCTTCGAATATGTTGCGGCTAATAATCACAAATTCATGTTTCTCAAGATGAAACACATTCAGTAAACAAATAATTCATACTACACAAATGATAGCTCTGTAATAATTTCTTCTTAGACTCCCTCTCTTCAATATTCATATTACTAAGAGTCTCCAAGACAGGTGGGTTAAAACAATGGATGAAGTTGCTCTAATGCGGAGTCATCATTGACATATTCCTCTTCACCTATAAATTCATCAAGATGTTTCACTACTGCAAATCCTGAGAGTATGATTTTTGGGAGTACTTCATTCACCTGCTCTTTTTTTTCTTTCTTTCTTCTCCAAACCTTCTTGTTCCTGATATCAATGTTTTATTTCATGGAAGTATCCATCATGCTTCTAAAATCACAAGCTATGTTTCCATAGTTATGGAATTTGTAACATTCAATATTGTATGCAGCCACATAAACATTCCTTGGTTGATCATTTCTTCCATAGGCTCTGCAATCTACAACTTTATGTCCAAATCTATTACAAGTAAAACAATAACCAGAAAATAAACTTTGATACCTAGAAGTAAATGATATTCTTTGTGATGTAGTCCTTCAGAATTCATTCCTTGGGTGATCTTCTCTTCTGTTCTTTTCTTCATAATGGTTGAATATTATTTGATACCCCAACATAAAAGGTCTTCTTTGAGATACGTCCCTTTTGTATTCAGTCCTTTTTTACTCTTCTTGACCATGATTCCTTCCTTTGAGAATGTCTACATAATTCTTAGCATTCACTTCATTCTTTCTTTTCGGCAATCTAGAACACTTCTCTTCAAATTTCATTATTGGTTGTGTGGACCCTCCTCTTTCTTCAATTATTTTGTTGGGATTGGAATTTCCATGTTCTTTGCATGCGGTATCACCAGTGTATCCAAGACCCATTTTATTGAATGGTGACCTTTGAAAACTGATAATATCTTCTAGTACTTGAGATCTCTTCAAGTTCTTGTTGAGCTTCTCAACTTCAACCCTCAATGTAAAAACTTCTTCTTCAATCTTCTCATAATTTTATTTCTTCTTCATCATCTAGATCTTCATAAATTATTTTGTTCTCTTCACTTCTTCAATTTAGGTATTCAAGGAGATTATTTATTCTTTAGGTGTTCTTTCTTGTTGACTAAATTTTTCTTAAATCTTGTTTAAGTCCTCGGATCTTTCCTTAAGATGAATTGTCAAAATTTCTTCTCTCTTCTTTGCTTCCTTTATTTGTGATATGATTTCATCTTCCAAACATTCTTTCTCTTTTAGTTGATGCTTGAGAGTTTCTCCAATCACTTTGGCTTCTTCCAGCTGATATTTTAGATTTATGATAACATGATTGACTTCTTCATAACCTTTCTTTAGCTTGGTCGACTCTTCCTTGAGAGACTTGTTTTACCTCCTTTCTTTTCTTATCTCACTTACAAAACTTATTAGTTTAGCCTCAAAGTCCACTATGAATTCTTCACAATCTTCTTCTTCTAGATCTGTCTGACATGACGAGCATCGTTCTTCTTGTTTTGTCTCAATATCTTCTTTATATTGATCAACATTCTATGGCTCGGTGATAAGAGGAGTTTACTTATAATAGATATTAGGTAGATTATCCCAAATCTTTTTAGTTGATGAACATTGTCTGACTTTGTCTTTTACTGAATTAGGTAATCCTTCTAGGATGAAATCCATTGCTAATTTGTTGTTTCTTTTCAATTCCTTCTTGGTTGCAGTCTTTGGATTGTTTGAAGTAGTGTATCCTATAAAAGTTGATTGACAAACTTAAAATCCATGTTCCTGTAAAAATGTTTTCATCCTTATATTCCACATGTCATAATGTTGATCATCCTAACTATCAAATATTGGTATTCCATTATCTTTGTATCTATTATCCATGATCTACCTTCCAATGGTTAGACTAATTCTTATAGGACTTGCTATGATACTAATTTTTGGAATATTAACCAATATTGAGAGGAGGGAATGAATCAGTATTGAACACTTTTTACCACTTTAAAACATATCATGTAATATTCAATGATTCCATTCACTTATGATTGCATTTAATATATCATAAACATATAACCATAAACAATTAATCAAATCATAACAACATATACACAATACACCATAATTCTACGTGGAAATACAAATGGGAGAAAACCACACAATTATTTCTTATATATCAAAATATTACATTCATAGGAAGCATCGACTTCCAAATTCTCTATCACCAATTGGAAGGAGGCTCCAACCCCTTTTTTACATGCTCCAACCAAAAGGAAGCTACAACTCTCTATATTCTCCATCTCTAACTTAAAAGAGGCTACAACCTAAAGTAATCTTCAATTCCCTGTATTCTCTAGCTCCAACCAAAAGGAGGCTATGCATGACCTTGCCACCCTGAAATATAATTGAATACTCAACCTATCACTGAAAATTTCATTGATAATCAACCTATCACTGTCACTGAGAATAAGCTTATCACTGTAACTAATTATTAACATTTCATTTTCAATGATAATCAACCTATCATTGATAATGTCACTAATATTGATACAACATCATCACCAGAATCATATTCCAAGATCACCAAGAACATCTCTCAAGACATATGCCCAACATCACCAAGATATGCCTCAAACCATGTACCAAGCATGTGCTAAAATATGCCTCAAATATGTGCCATAACATCCATGAATCATGTACCAAAGATATGCCTCAATAATATACCATATTACTCATGATATGCCTAAACCATGTAACAAAATATGTTCCTCAAACATACACCATATCATCCAATATGTGCCTTAAGTATGTACTAAAACATCCAATATATATACCGAAACCATATACATCAAAGGATGTGCCAAAATCCTCCAAGACATGCCTCAAGCATGTACCAAGACATGTGTCAAAACATCCAATATATGTATCCAACCATATACCTCAAGCATGTGCCAAGAATGAATGAAATTCCTCAAACAATATGTCGATACATGCCTTAATCATGTGCCAAATCACCAAGATACAAACTTGAAAACACATAGAGAACCATACCTTTCAACATGTGAGAAACCTGGTGCATACCATCATAGACCCTCATATCTTCTTCATATCTAGCAATAATAGAATAGCATCTTCATCAAACTTTACCTCAGTCTTGCAGGACTACTTTTTGGATTAGACACAAACCTTAATTTTCAACAAGTATAACTCTGTACATGTAATGAATTAAGGTCTAAAATTGTACCCAATATTCCTCAATATATTCTCTAAAATAATTCCAAGTTTCACTACTTGAATATTCCATGAAAAGATATTATAGAAAAAATGGTAGACCTTAATGAATTATGTTCTATTCTAGAGAGAAAACTTGTAGAGAATGACATACACAAAATGTTTTATATTCGGTTCTAACACTCACGAAAACCAGAATATGGATTGTAATATTTCCAATGAAATTTGTATCATAGAACATGGATACTCTATGAAGAAGTTTCAAGACTAGTAAAAAACCCTATCTTCCACAGAGTGTATCTCCAAAAATAAAATGACCCAGAAGATGAAATATTTACCATAGGTACCTTGATATGTCTTATCAATAGTCTCTAAGGTTCCCTATTGGAATCATTCTAGAAAAATAATTATATCAAAAATGGTAAGATTCCCTTTAAATAACATACCTTAGAAAACATCATCACAAGACTTCATCCTCCCTTGGAATTTCTCCCTTCTTCACTTCATCTTCCCTCTAAAATATGCCTCAAATATCTTTGGTTACCTCAGATAAAAGTCACTTGAGTTGATGTCACAAATGAAATCCTAGGTGCATTATTTATACTATATCTCGCACCCTCTTTTTAGGGTCGACTAGACCCAAGTAAAATTCAATTTAATTTTTAATGATTATTCCATTACGTCCAAATTTACCAAAAATATCATTAATATTTATTTCAATATTCATTGCAACAATTATCTCCTTTAATTAATGTTGGTCCAACTTGTAACTTCCTTTTACAACTACGTGGTGGATTCTTAACCATTAATTCGGGGCTTTAACTTCAAGAGAACATAAATTATCAACCGTGAGGTACTACGTGGTGTACCACCTATTGATCAAAACAACATGATGAGGATTATCCATATATGAGGGTTTTCATACATGTTCTATGTTCTTCATCCTTTCTTTCCTCAAATAGCTTTGAGATTCATGACCACACCTCTGGGGCTTCTCAACCACTTAACCATTTAGCCATCTTTCCATGGATTCTTGTAGAATTATTCAAAGTGTCTTCCTGTGAGGGCCATAATTAAAGCTACACCATAAGGCGACCACTTTGAATACTTCTTCAAATACACCCATTACTTGGACTTCTTCTAGAGTTGACATCTAGGGTTGACATCAATGATAACTAAATTTCCAACAAATTACTTAGTAAACAAGATGGTGTTAGGAGGAAGACTATTTCATTGGTTGTTTCTCTTTTAGGATTTTGAGTTTGAGGTTTTTTTCAAGACAAGAAAATATAATGTCAACCTAGATCATATGTCATGGATTGAGACTAGTGAAGCTAGTTATATCTTAGATGATGAACTCCAATATGTACATCTCTTTTTCATCGAAGAATTTCTTGATCAATTGGTTGAGATCACTAAATTTATTACATTAGGATATTCTCCAACATGATATACCTCATCTCAGCATCATCAAATCATGACCCATAGCACATATTACTAGTTTCTCTCTAGACAATTGTATAAATTGGGAGTGGACGACATCCTACACAGATGTGAATTAGAGCATGAGTAGGACCCCATTTTGTATGAAGCACATGAAGGTATTGCAGGAGGAAATAATGTCAGTAAGGCCAAAACACAGAAGGTTCCACGCATAGGGCTCTAGTGAACCTCACTCTTTGTATATTCCAAGGAATATTATTAACACTATGATATTTATCAACAGATTGGAAATCCTTACTAAAGAGATGATATCCCATTGTTTCCATTTACAATGATAAATCCGTTTGAAAAATGGGAAATAGATTTTTTAGGGCCCATTAATCCTCATGCACATCGAACAAGTGCACACTGCATTATTACAACCACTGAATATCTTGCAAAATGGGATGAAGTTGCAATGATGCAGGATTGTACATTAGAAATGGAGACATGATTCATTTTTAAGAATGTGATTACCATATTCAGTTGTCCGAAGGTGCTAATGAGCGACCGGGGCTCACATTTTTTGAAACAAAAAACATTCAACAACTCACTCAGGAGTTCATGATCCACCACCAAAGAAAACTCCCTTTCATCCTAAAGCTAATGGTACGGTTGAAGATTTAAATAAAATTTTATAAAATACTTTAACCAAAGTTTGTAATGTGTAGTGTGATGATCTAGATCAACAAATCCCTATAGTATTATGGGCATATCGAGAAACTTTCTAGAGGCTGATAAAGTGAACACCATTCATACTGGTCCATGGTAAAGAACCGACGATGCCTCTAGAATTTGTCATCCCCAACCTCCAGGTTTCTATAGTGACTGAGATGACAGATGAGCAATCACTTCAACATCGGTTAGATGAACTTATGGAGCTATAGGAGGACCATATGATCAAAGGATTTATCCAAGTGGTCGAAAATAAAAGACAAAAGGCATAGTATGATCACAACATCCACCAAAAAATAATCCATCCTATATCTTTAGTCATTTTATATGAAAAAAAATATTTACAGTACATTGGCAAGCTACATATGTGGTGGTTGGGTCCTTTCTGTCTAGTCTACATTAGTGAATCCAGTACTGCCAATTTGGCTACATTACAAGGACAACCACTCAAAGGACTGATTAGTGGCAATTGCTTGAAGGTGTACTATAACCCAAAGGGGCCATCCGTCATTTAACTCCATTTATTAGACTAGAATTTTGGTAGAGTAGGATTATTGTAGGATGTACAACAGGTAGAAGAATAGATATTTGGCATAATTTTTTTTTTTGGAAACAAAGCATACACTCCATTAACGTGGATGGATTAGATGGATTGACAGTTTTTCAGATTCCCAATATTTTCAATTTAGGTCAAAGTTATGGCCGACATCCCATGTATTGTCTCTAGCAGGGGATTCACATGGCATTGATCTCAGCTACTTGTTGCTACATTAACTAAAGGTTCAAGAAATATGATTAATATATCTCATCAATATTATTAGTACATAATAAGGGATGACACCACATTCCAATAGGAACATCACTAGTACGATGGATATGAATGGTTATCTCTCCATTTATGGGGTCTCACTGGGACTGTATAATTATTACCTGATCAATATCATTGTTCGGTTCTTTGTCTCATTCTACCTAACCCCTCTTGTCATTTTCCACCTTATATATATCCATTTTTTCCCATGCAGTTATTGGAGAAATTCTCTGATGCAGACCCCCACCTACTCCTTGGGGTCCACGCGACCTACCAGTCTAAGATCGTTCAAATTTGGGAGTCGAATTGGATATCAGGCCCCTATCGAGCCCTCAAAACAATTTTCACATTTCCTATATCCTTTCCCCCTTCTTGAAAATAGCTAAATAGGGTCCCCCATATGACTTCGAGATAAAACCATAGCCCAGACCGACTTTTCCCAAAAATTTGGGACTTCATAACTCCCAGGCTTTGGGAGTTTCAACAAGATGACATCACATTCTTCTTGAATACCAAAATGATAGAGCACCGAATGGCAGAAAAGATCAACGGTCCACAACACCCACTGAGATCTACAGTCAGAGGTGGACTTTGGGGTTTTGGGCTTTGGAAAAATTCCCTTCTCTGACAAACACTACTCGTGAACTCGTGAACTATGGAGGGGATCAACGGTCCCAAATACTCACTAAGATCAATGGTTCTCAACCATTTTGTAGCTCTGAGATTCAAGACTTTTCAAAGCGTCGTGACACCAGTCTCCTGGAGTGGTGAATTGATGAATTCACACAAGTTGCAAATCAACGGACATCACACTCCCGTTAACCAACGATTGTGATATGGTCTCGGACTCCAAACTTCAAGAGTTTCGAGATGCTCACACTCTCTATCCTCCATATCTCCATAGTGATGAATCCGGGAAGGACTGTAATCAACGGTCACCATGTCCCCGTGGATGGGCAGTCCTGATCCTATTCAAACTTTGAGAGTCCAGGTACTTTCACACTTCTACTCTTCGTATCCTCTAAATACCAAACTTCCAAAGGTTTCGATTGGCCACCATGGGTTTCCTATGATCAGTGGTCAGGATATATTCCTCACTTAGGAGCTTTAGAACTTTTTAAACCTAACACTTTACCCCTCATTTCCTCCAGAGTGTTAAACCTCTGGAGCATGGGATTTGTTTCCACGTGTCCTACTCTCAATCAAAGGCTGTGAGAGACTCTGACCTTTCAGGCCTTCGAGAGTCTATCAAACGATTACCACTACACCTCCTTTCTCCCGGATGGACGGTCTTCCAGAATCAACGATCTGTTGACACATGTCCCTTATTTGATCAATGCTCCAAATCGACTCAGGGCTTCAAAACTTTGATATTTATGAATCCTTTGCATCCAATGCATAAAATATTCCTAACTTATAAAGTTCGAAGGACTTCCAAGGTTAACAACCCTGTAAATTCCCCATATCTAATGGAAACAAATGGGTTACCTTCTACGTGAGTGGATCTCATTCACTCGTCCTCCAAACTGATAAACTTCTCCTCCTTCGAAAGATCTTGGCCACTAACCTTTTTGTGCTTTACCACACGAGGTGATTCGAACCTCTAGTGCCCTCTTTTGTGCTCCTCTGAAAACTTGAAAGACTCAGATAGAGAATTTATATCTACTCATGCAAAAGGAAACATGCATGCACTAACAACACTCCTAAACATACACAGTAACTATCGAGTAAAATATATGCTATCTATTTCGACATTAAATTGTCAACTCGGGGCTCATAGGCTTTGAGGTGCCAGCACTGTATGTGTAGGTATAGAGCTCTAATCTAGCCTAGCTTAACCTAATCTAATCTAATGCCAATAAACTCAAATAATGAAGAGCTTTACTTTAAATTTACAAAGTAATCTATAGCTATGAATGGTGAGCTCATTATTCTAAATAATTATAATTGGTCCTAAGGACCAATGCCCAATCTACAATCCTATTTAAAAGATAATTTAAAGACTCCAAGAAAACTAAAATCTATTTGAACAACATATTCTGTGTTAAATATATAGATAAACTTTTAACTAATGAGCTTTAAGCAATCTAGGACTATGAACTATTTAATCTAAGTATATTTAAACAATATAGGACTATGAACTATTAAATATAAGTAGCTTTAAACAATATAGGACTATGAACTATTTAATCTAAGTAAGAAACTTTCTAACTAAACAAGCAATCTCTGAATAAGCAAACAATCTCTCAAAATTATCTTTACAAGTGAACTCTATGCTTAAAGAAAAAACTCACAATTATTTATATCTTGCAGATAATAAACACTAATCTACCTAACTGAAAGCAAGAGTGTTTTGATAGTATTTAAATGTGATGATTATGTCTATGATGGTGAATGACATTACAATGGCATCTAACCACTACTGACAATTCAAGTGGAATTAACTCAATGCTAACTTCTACAGAGAAACACAAAGTATGGATAAGGCAGTCTATAGAAAGTTTTTACATCATAAAAGAAACATTCTATGTTCTTGGAATCCATATAATCTTTAAACATTATGCAGAAGAGATTCAACATCAATCATTTTCTCTATCACACTATGACTGGAAAATACTCTATTCAAAATCAGTAATTCAAGAAAATCTACAAAATCATAATTAATTCTAATAAGAAATCATAATTCAAATTCATAACTGGAATCTCATTAAAAACCATAACTTAAAATTAACTAAGCTACCATTGAAGATCATAACTCAGAATTATAACTAAGATGCTACTGAAAATCATAACTCAAAATCCATTTCTATCTTATCATGTTGATGCTAAAAACAGGGTTAACAAGTTATGTACACCTACAAAGAGTATAGACAAAATTAATCAAGTTAAGCAAACCTATAGAGAGTATTCGAAAACCACAACTTGATAAATGAATACTACCTAAATAACTACTTGTTGGCAGCCATTTAATTTTTTTTAATTACTCTAAAAAAATCTACCTACACCCCTTGTCTCGTTAACGACAAATCATCGTCGCATTGTGCTACTAGGCATTTGTTTTAATTTTGCGACAATTGCAATTTGGTTTCGATTCGATTTTCACAACTGAAAGTGTGAAAACACCTCTTTCATTGTTTGGACTGTCGTCGTCTTTTATCGATTTTTCCGAAAGACACTTGACCATTGGTTTATCACATGACTACAAAAGATTCTTTCGAACWTATGTCCTTTGGTCTACTCTTRCCTTGATTGCGCATTTGGATCTATTTGATTACCAAGCCATTGAGCATGAAGATTTACTGGTTACATTTGATTCTATAAAGGTCATGATTGATTTTGGTCTTATATGCTTTGATCCTTGTTGCTATGAGCTCTTGACTCATTGATTATATGACATTTTTGGTTGCAATGTTCTAAAAAACTTTGAAATATAAACATTTGAATGCGCAAACAAATACATTGGTAATATTATAAGGTCGATTTGAGAAATGACAATGGTTTGAGTTTCACAAAGGCATGTTGATTAATCTTTTGGATTTCAATTTTATAATCGATGTTTGGTGCATTGTTTTGTGAGTTGATATTACATTGAACGATCATAGTTTCAAACTATGCATTGGCACGATTGAATTAACATTGGTTTAAAACGTTTGATTGATACGATGGATCATTGGTTAATGTTGGATATCATGTTGGATTGAACTGTACATTTGGCGCATGATTGTAACATATGGTTTTGGTTCTATTTCGGATGGATGGCACGTTGATATGCTTGTACACCTATTTGGTTGGCCGATACATATGGTTTAAATGATTATGATTATAATAACACTGTACTTAGTCATTAATACAATGCATGGCAGTGGTAATCCCACCACCTTCGCACGCATGCGATTAATCACTGCCTCTTTGAGCGCTGAAGCTGTTAAACCCTATCGTTTTTTGACCCTGTGCATTGTTTTGTTAAGTTCAAACCCCACCATGCACAGAAGCCATGGCTCCTGTTGTAAGGGCCGAGCCCAACGGGTGCCAAGCACTGTTGATGTTTGATGGTGCATATAGCGACCTGGAAAATATTGGGTGGCTCGCTTTCATAAGGAAGTTCAATGGTTATAACCTCACTATGGCTCGGGAATTTACGTTATTGTTCGATGGCTGCCGAGCCAAAGTTGGAGATGTCTAGCTTGAAATCACTGAATAGTTTCTCATCTCGGCAACCAGCCTGCCTGTCACAAGACAAAAATGGTCGAAAATTTGCAAGGTAGATGATGTCCCATGGACAGTACTGTTCCAATCTCGCACAGTGAACTCCTGCGACAGAGGTTTTCCTGCAAAAATGTTGAAACCCCACTGGTATGATCTCTTGGTGATTATCAAGCAATTCGTTACTTGTGAAGGTAGGTACGGTTTCATTTTCTTGTTTCACCTGCGTTTTTTAATGGTTTTTATGGGTTTCGAACTTAGTATTCCGCACTATCTGCATAGAAGTTTGTTCAAAATGGCTAAAAGGTACAAGCGTAGCCAGGGTGACACAAGCCTCTTCCATTTGGGGTTGATTAAAATGATTTTGGTTTATGAATTGGGGTTACGTCATGATTCTTGGCATGATTTTCTTATCCATAATGGCTTTGAAGAATCTAACCCTACACAGGTTGATAAGCCCATGGTGACCGAGAGCAAGTCTACGCCCGTTCCTTATAGTGTTTTGCTACCCAAACCTAAACCTGATTCACCTACGAATTTGCCTATGGTTGTGACTAAACAGGTTTAAATTGATAAACCTGCAACCAAACGGCCTAAAACTAAAACTAATGCTAATGCTAAAAGTAAGAAAAATGCAAGGTTAATCTCTCACATGGCGAGGAATGAACCCAAACCCCCTGCCAAATCAAAACATATCATGGTCAGCGAAGACTTGGATTCAGACATTGAACGTTTTCTCGCCGAAGAGTATCCTTACTCAGAGGGATTGTGTGGCAAACCTCCTTATGATTTTGTCAAGAACTTACCTCCTTGTCTGCGGGATAAACCTGACTTTCCTGGTTTTGAACCACCCCATGGAACCCTCGGTGAATCGTCGAAACCCTCGACTACTCAACCTGTTGCTTCACCTTGCGATCAGTGTGGGTTGTGGTTGGAGAGATACTACTTGGATGTCCCAAAGTTGCAATCCAAAATTCACAATTTGGAAAACCAAGTGGTAAAGCTCACTGGTCAAAATGAAAAGGTGCAACCCAACGACAAGAAGCAACGAACTACGGGTTCAATCCTGTTCAAAAATGTCGAGTCTGCTAAAACAATTATCAATTCAAAATTGACATAGTCTCAGCAACTGTGATGGTATAATTTTCGCTCATTTATATTACATTTTCATAAACTCTGTGTACATATTTCACCTGCTCTGTTACATAATCATGCTTTGCTGTATATAATTTTTGTGGTGATAAATCAATTTTCGTTATAGTTTAAGATTCGAATGGATTTGGTTTTGATTCGATGAATCATCGAATAGATATGATTGTTCAAATTTAGCTCGATGCTCTGTTAATAAGACAAGTTGTTAATATTTTTAAAAATAGACTGTTGTTGGTATTTTAATTTTCGAATACAGTCAATGGTATGATTTGAATTAGTTATGAGTAAAAATGATTGATAAATGGGTTAACTATTTTCGTCTTTCGACCAAATCTGATACTTTGTTGTTGATACATAACCAATTGCAACTTATTCAATTCTCATTATTGTTTGAATTGGATTCTGTTTAGGGTTTTGATATTGTTTCTATAATTAACTCGATAAAGATTTGTGTTGATTGTTGCCCAGTTCATGAATTCTGTCGATTTTATCACGCCTCTGTCTGTTGACTGTGTGGTAATCAAACATAAAGATTTTTGAGTCGATATTCATGGAATATGATTTCATCCAATTGCAATGGAAACTATTTACATAGCATGTTTTCTGTTGTTATGACTATAACTAGTCGATGACAGTTACGACCATACCTGTGGACTGTGTCAAACTCGGCGAATGTTTTCTATGGCTGGATTCTATGGATATAGTTATGCATGTTTCATCGTGACAGATTTTCTATATTGGAAATTGATTAAACGATGTGGATCCTATGCAAATCTATTATGATTCTCTTGTATCTCATACGATTTGGTTTACCATTGATTGCATTCATGAAACAGTCTTGTTAAGATTTGATTCGATTCTATGTCAATTGGAAAAATAGAGTATTCTTGCCCTGTCCCGATTGCATTTTTTTTTATTTGGTTTTAATCTAAGGAATAACTGGATCGTTAGTAATTAGTTTTGTATTTGATTCTATTTGATTATGTCTAGTCCTGTTTGCTATTTTTAACTAGCTACAGAATCAGATGATTCTGTAGCTGAGTCTGTAAAGTCAATTTTTTATTGTTTTTCTAATAAAACATCCTTCTAATTTGATCTTT
>JZKD02S1498285.1:579707-590556 GCA_000966675.3 Picea glauca | reverse complement strand
CAAATGCAAATGATATAATTTATTTATTGTTATACATATCTTGTTCCTTCCGAAGAGATAAAAGACATAACAATTGTTAGTTCAGTTTGTGAATGATAGCTTTGTCTTCTTCATAAATTGAATTTTTATATATAAGTTTGTTGCACAATAGGCTTTCCTTTTGCAGGAGTTTATAATCAGAAAATTGTTATGATTTTATTTTATGTCTTGTTTGTCCTGTAACATACTTCAAGAAGCAGCATATATGATCGTTTACGAGAATATTAAGGACGAAACGACGTGAATTTCCTCCTCCAACCTGCTTAAGAAGCAATCATACACAGGGCAGACTTGGAGCATTTCCAGGTCAATTAGTTAGATGTTTATTGTTTTGATTAAGTAGTATAATATAAATGATAGTTTAGTTAGATTTATATTACATTGTTTAATTTCAGTAATTATATTAGATTGTTTAATTTCAGTAGTTCGTATTTCCTTTTCATAAATACAAAAATCAAAAAAGAGATCCTTGGTTGTCTCAGGGCAGCGAACACATGAGTTTTGCAGGTTTTAATCAAATCTGTGGGTTGTTCATAGTGTACATTTGTAAATAGGAAATATTATAGCTGATAATTAGATAGTTGATTTGAGTTATTATAATTAGTATCTTCTATATATAATGGTTAGTAGTATATAGTTAGATTAGTGTAGTTAGTTTAGTTTGCTTTATTAGTTTCTAGTTTCCTTTATTTTAATTAGTTTTCTTGTATTCAATTATAGTTTAGTTTGTTTTAGTTAGTTTAGTAAGATTTCTTAGCTCAGATCATTCCTCTCTGGTTTTCATAGGAGACCTTAGAGCGGCCAACGGAGCCGTTAAAATCGTCAGGGTGGTCCATTCCAAACGGCTTGGGTTATTTACACAACCCCAGACCGGTTCCACTCTCCCAGTTGACGGACGATCAATTTCTCCCGTCAACAAATGGCGCTAGAAGGAGGGCATAACTAAATTGATGGCACGAGGTGGTTGCAAGACTCCTCCCCCCCCTAATCGCTCCCCTATAGTGACTAGAATTCGTTCATTCAATAGTATCCCCCCTCAAACAACAACTACTTCAACCGAAGATCCTCAGATCACAGTTCAGTCAGCAACCCCTAATCCTACAGGTGGTGATATTTAAGAAATGTTTAGACAATCTCTTATTAAATCACATAAATCCTTTGCTAGTCTTAGGCAACCAAATCGCCCATGGGGTCAACCTTTAGACTTCTCTGAAGTCAGAGAACAACTAGGTGATATAGACCTTACTGTGAATCCTACAAATCCAAACACAAATCCTGCTGCAGGAGGATCTGGGATACCTCCTTCACCACCTCCCTCATCTCCTTCTTCTTATGGAGGAGATTCCTCTTCTGACGAAGGTGAATCACCTTCTCAGCCTTCTACACCTACTACCCCAATGGAAAATCAGAACAACCTTGCTAGACCTTGGTTGGACCAGGATGTCGTAGCAGTACCTGGAGACCAGCACCCTTTACCTAAACACCCAGAGAAATGGCTTCCTAAGTTTGATCCCGATTCAAAACAGATAGCTGAAGATCATATCAAAAAAATTATGTTAGCCATCAGACTCCGTAACGTAGAACATGAAGATGTTGTCTGTAGGTTGTTCCCTTACACCTTTGAAGGTAATGCATCCACTTGGTACTTTGCCCAACAGCCTCACACTATAGTATCCTGGGAAAAATTTGAGTCATGCTTTTTGGAAAAATTTGGAGATGGCAAACCTCCTGAAGTCTTAGTCATGAATCTTTCAAACTTAAAAATGAATGCAAAAGAAAAAGTTAAAGATTTTAATCAAAGATTTTTAACACTTAAGAATAGAATCCCTACAGACTCGATGCCTGCTGAGAGTCTTGTAATAGCTTACTACACTAAAGCTTTACATCAAAGTATAGCTATTTGGGTGAAAAGATCCAAAAAGGCCACGTTGTTAGAAGCCTTTGAAGAGGCTACTCAAATTGAAAAAAACATTCTTAGTCTTAAGGATTCTTCTAGCAACGAAACTGAGACTGTTTCTTCTTCCAAGAAAAAGATTTAAATTCTTCCCAGACCTACACAAAACAAGACACAACCCGAAAACGCTGATTTGGAAAATTTAACCAAATTTGTACAAAATTTATCTAATCAATTCATATACTTAAAAAGGTCGACTGAAGAAGCCTCTTCGAGCAAAGGAACCTACAAACCTCCTTTCCAAAATCCTTTTCCCCAAAACCGGCCTAATCCAAACCCTGAAGGCTTAAACCTAGAAAGTTTGCAATGCGCAATACAAACAATTCTAGGAGCCCAAGATGACTTGATCCCTCCTGACATCCCTCAAGAGGAAGTTGAGCAAGAAACAACCCAAGAAGAAGAGTTTTCTCCAAATATCTTTGGTCACCTCTCAGATAGTATCTTCCAAGCTAAATTTGAGACTGTACACCCTTATAATACTAGGAGAAAGACTGCGAATAAACCTTCTGCCGAGAACACTACAAATTTACCTCCAAATCCCTCTAAATCAGTAGAAACTAAACAGAGTAATTCTAGCCCTGAAATAGATTATGATGTTGTTGAAGATCTTAAGAAATTGCGGGCAAACATTTCTATTTATGAGTTGTTGAAATTCCCATTTTTGTTACAGAAGATGTTGCAAAATATTTTAGACAATGGCAAGAATGGTAATTCAAATGGTAATAAGGTTGTGCAAAGCAAAGTTCCACAGAAGACTTACCTTAAAAACAATCCTGATCCTCAAGGTAAAGGAAGCCTTCCTGTAACTCCTGTAAATAATGTAAATAACAATGTAAATAGTGTAAATAATTCAGATAAAGTAGTCGTAGAGAATGCGAGTAAGAAGCCTCAAGCTACAACTCTAAGCACTCGCAAGAATGTTCCTCCTTTTCTTTTAACTTTTGAAATCTTCAACAGAAATGTGCATAACTGTATGGTTGACTCAGGAGCGTCGTCAAATGTGATGCCCTAGTCGGTCTGCCAAAAGATTAATGCTGAAGTAGAACCATCTTCTTTTAAAATAATACAACTTGATCGAACAGATGTTAAAGTTATGGGCGAGTTAAAAAATGTATTGATTATATTATCGTCTAACCCTAAGTTTCATCAAGTTATTGATATAATTGTGGTGGATATTCCAGAAGTGTATGGTATGTTTTTGAGCAGGGACTGGTCAGAGCAGCTACACGGTTACTTCGCAATGGACTGGTCTCATTTATGGCTTCCAGAAAATGGCAAGCCCAACAAGATTAGGGTGAATCGTGAGCATTACCTCAAGTTCACGGTAACAGACTTGAATGATCCCAATGAACCATACACATCTCCGGCTGATTCACCTGAAGTCCAAGGGATGGAAACCTATTTCGGAAATTTCGTGGCTGAAATTTCACTGATCAACAATCCAGAACAACAGTTCGAGATCTTAGCATGTACGCAACTGGCAGCTTCTATCCAACAATCATGTGAGCCTGATAACAATCAAATTTGGTCTTTGTATTTCGATGGTTCCAAGTCATTATTGATCCGGCAGGTAATAAAACATTATTATCTTGTAGATTAGAATTTGAATGTACTAATAACATTGCAGAATATGAGGCTTTATTACAAGGTCTCATAAAATCCTTAGACATGCACATTCAGAATCTAGTTGTATTCGGCGACTCTGAGATAATAGTTAGACAGGTGAGAAATTCTATCCATTTTCTTACCCCGCATATCAAATATTATCAGTCTGAGGTATGGATTTTAATAAACAAATTTTCTTCTTTTAATATAAATTCCATTCCTAGATCAAATAATACTAAAGCATATCTACTTGCTAATGTTGCCTCTAAACTTCTTCCTGCAGAAGGCTTATCTCCAAATGCATTCTCCGTGGAGCTATTGTTTCGACCATCTGTTCAAGACAATATCACGAACTGGAGAGTATTTGACGATGATCAACAGATCATTAACTTTCTGCACATGGAGGAAACCTTCCAAGGCGCTGTGATAGATGAACAAACGCATGATGACAATTTGCATGACTTTACAGTAATACCTAATCTGAAATCTTCTGAAGCTCTATCAGACATGGTAAATTCCTTACCCAAATCTGTTGCTAGATTAGAAAAGTTTTATGATTTTCAAGACAAATTTAAAAAAACGGTCAATTGTAAAACCAACAGTTCCTCATTAACTTATGAAAAAGTCAATTTAGGAACTAGTGAAAACCCTCAGTGTATCAACTTAGGTTTGGGATGTTATAAACAAGAAAAAGCTGCTTTTGTTAAATTATTTAAAGAATTTAAGGATGTCTTTGCTTGGACTTACGAAGATCTTAAAACGTTTGATCCTAATATTATACAACATGTCATCCCAATGAAGCCCCAAACCTTGCCTTTCCAACAAAAACTGAGAAAAATGCACCCCAAGCTTGAACCGACCGTACAAAAAGAATTGAATAAAATCCTAAGTGCTAAAATAATTTTTCCTGTTAGACATACTCAATGGGTATCCAACCTCGCCCCAGTGTGGAAGAAAAATGGGGAAGTTTGACTTTGTGTCAATTTTCGGAACCTCAACAAAGCGTCTGATAAAGATAATTATCATGTCCCTCCAATGGAACAGATACTTCAACAAGTATCTGGTTTCAAGAGGCTATCTTTACTAGATGGTTTCTTTGGATACAACCAAGACTTAATGTCTCCACCAGACCAGTTGAAAACTACCTTCCGTACCTCATGGGGCACTTATGCCTATCGCAAAATGCCCTTCGGATTGATTAATGCCGGTGCTACCTTTCAAAGAGGAATGGATATTGCTTTCCGAGGCTTGATCAATCACTCCATGGTAGTCTACCTAGATGATGTAACCGTTTATTCTAAAAACAAAGATGATCATCTAGCTCACCTACGAGCCGTTCTGCTACGATGTCGTAAATTTGGCATTTCCTTGAACCCCAAGAAATCCATCTTTGTAGTAGAACAGGGTAAATTACTAGGATTCATTGTGTCTAGTGATGGAATGGTTATTGACCCCGAGAGGACACAAGTCATCGCTAAACTTCCCCCACCTACCTCCAAGAAATCTATGCAATCCTTCCTTGGCTAGATCAATTTCGTGAGAAGATTCATCCCCAGCTTCTCCGAAATGGTCAGACCTCTCCAGAACCTGATAAAGAAGGACACACAATATCACTGGGGACCCACTGAAAACCAAGCTTTTAACGATATAAAGAAGGCCATAATTGATGCTCCATCTCTCATGAGCCCTGATTTCTCTCAAGACTTTACACTCTATACTTTTGCCTCTGATCATTCCTATGTCGCGGTTCTAACCCAAAAGAATGCCAAAAACAACAAAGTACCCATCGCCTTTATGAGCTCCACTTTCAAAGGTGTTGAACTTAACTACCCAGATGCCGATCGGCAAGCTTACGGTGTCTTCAAGGAAGTTAAGCATTTTCGATCTTATCTTTTGAAGTCAAGAACGAAGGTCATTGTCCCTTACCCTGCCGTTAGGAATTTGTTAGTGCAAAAAGAGTTAGGAGGGAAAAGAAACAATTGGGTCACCTCCTTGCAGGAGTTTGACTTAGAAATCACCCCATCTCAGATCGTGAGAGGTCAAGGGTTGTGTAAATTGGTAGTTGATTCGGAAACTAAACAACAAGAAGTTAGTGACACATCAGACTTAGAACACCATGATAAGAGTATGATTTGTTGTACTCAAAACCTCATAAGTCCTTGGTATGACAATATTAGACACTATCTCCAACATGGATCAGTACCCCGTCATCTTGACCCTACCAAAAGAAGAGCATTGAGACTAGAGTCTGCCTCCTTTCATCTAATTAATGGTATACTGTTTCGTCAGAATTTTGATGGCGTACTGATGCTTTGTCTTGAGAAAGACGAAGCAGAGAAAGTCTTGCTTGAGTTGCATGCAGGAGAAGCTGGTGGTCACTTCGGTGGCGATACCACTTCTCATAAAGTCATAAGAGTCGGTTATTACTGGCCAACACTTTTTAGAGACGCCCATGCCTTGTGCTGAAAATGTATCATTTGTCAGAAAGCGTCAGGGAGATTGCAAAAACTAGCCTTCCCTTTGCAACCCATTACAGTCGATTCTCCTTTCCAGCAATGGGGCCTTGATATCATTGGTCCTATTAACCCTCCATCCTCACAACAACACAAGTATATTGTGACAGCCACAGATTACTTTACTCGATGGTCTGAAGCCGCCGTGGTAAGAACTGTTAACACAAGTCAGGTGATCGCTTTTCTTAACTCACATATCATTACCCTTTTTGGCATACCTGATTGTCTAGTATTTGATAACGCTTCATACTTTTCCTCTCTTGAGATGAGTAACTTTGCCTTAGAAAAAGGAATAAATCTTAAGTATTCCGTGAGTTACTACCCCCAGGGTAACGGCTTAGCAGAATCAACCAACAAGAACTTGATCAAGATTATCAAGAGAACCGTGGCTAAAAATCACAAGAACTGGCACAACGCACTACTTAATGCACTGTGGGATGATAGGGTAACACCCAAAGATGTTGTAGGTAACTCTCCCTTTTTCCTCGTTTATGGAAGAGAAGCCATTTTGCCACCTCATATTCTTCTTCCTTCACTCCAATTGTCACAAAAAGTTCAAGAAGAAGAATGTCCCCCTTTAGAAAGCCGTATTAATGCTCTGATGAAGTTAAAATAAGAAAGAACACAAGCCAAACGTAAACTAGATCAACATCAACAACTGATTAAAAGCTGGTTCAATTCTAATTCAACTTCTGATAGAAATTTTGAAGTTGGTGATCTCGTCTTAAAATGGGACAAACCACACAAAGGGAAGGGTGAACACACTAAATTTCAAAATTTGTGTCTTGGGCCATTTTTGATTGCTGAAAATTTGGGTCTTAGTTCCTTTAACTTGCAGAGTCTTGAAGGGCAGCTTGAAACCTACCCGATAAATGGCCAAGCCCTGAAAAGATACTTTGCCTGATTTTTATCTTTGTATATTATGTAAACATTTCCTTTTGTTTTTATTTTTGCCTTTGTTTTCGTTTTATGATTTTGATTTGATTGATCATTTTGGTGTGTTTTGAAACATATGCATGCTTATACACTGATCCATTCAGACATAGATCATAGAAAAATCTCTCTGCTGAAATAACTTCTGAAAGATTGTACAAACATCAGTGATTTATATTTCTGAAAATGATATTGGAAAATGTTGTTTGAAAGAAGTTTACTAATTTCAATCTCTAAGTGAAGTTTGTTGTGATCATCTTTATCTTTTTACGCTGTCCCTTTTCCGTAAAGGAATGACTCAAAAAGGATGTCTCCCTGTCAAAGTAAGTTGTTTTAGAAATAAAACATTTATGGAGATGAATAAGGACAGTATTTAAAAAAATTCTGATGAGGTCTAAAAAATACGAGAAAATATCAAGATTTTTCAACGTCACCCCGCTCAGCTATCTATAAAGAAAAAAATTTTTTAATAAGAGCTGTGGGAAGTGTTTGTAAACCCGCCGGGATACTGAACAGGTCTGCTAGCAGCGGGTAAATGCAAGCATGGCGCCATGACAACTTCACCGGGGTACTGAACAGGCCCGCTGGCAGTGAAGCAATGTCGGGTACATGAAAATCTGTGTAAAAAATTATGAGAAACCTCTTTAATGTCCTTTATTCTAATCTAGAGCTTCTTGACAGGATAAAGATGTCCGAGTGGGTTAAATGGAAACCCTGTCGAGGCTATGGACGCCTGCTAGCAGCAGTGGCGATGACAACAGTATTGAAGATTTTATCATAAAATCATGACTTGCTGATCTTTAAGACTGTTATTGGTTTGCATCTTTTGAAACTTTGCTGGAAAAGATAGTAGATGATGATGTAGTACGATTTTTTGGTTGTTCTTTCAAGTGGAATTTTTCTTTGATGTCCTGATTTGAATTCATTTCTTTTGACATAGATAATTGCTTCTCCCAACGTGTCGCCATTGTTGGCAGCCAATTCATTTTTTTTAATTACTCTAAAAAAAGCTGCCTACACCCCTTGTCTCGTTAATGACAAATCATCGTCGCATTGTGCTACTAGGCATTTGTTTCATTTTTGCGACAATTGCAATTTGGTTTCGATTCGATTTTCACAATTGAAAGTGTGAAAACACCTCTTTCATTGTTTGGACTGTCGTCGTCTTTTATCGATTTTTCCGAAAGACACTTGACCATTGGTTTATCACATGACTACAGAAGATTCTTTCGAACTTATGTCCTTTGGTCTACTCTTACCTTGATTGCGCATTTGGATCTATTTGATTACCAAGCCATTGAGCATGAAGATTTACTGGTTACATTTGATTCTATAAAGGTCATGATTGATTTTGGTCTTATATKCTTTGATCCTTATTKCTATGRGCTCTTGACTCATTTGATTATATGAGATTTTTKGTTGCAATGTTCTAAAARAAACTTTGAAATATAAACATTTGAATGCSCAAACAAATGCATTGGTAATATTATAAGGTCGATTTGAGAAATGACAATGGTTTGAGTTTCACAAAGGCGCGTTGATTAATCTTTTGGATTTCAATTTTATAATCGATGTTTGGTGCATTGTTTTGTGAGTTGATATTACATTGAATGATCATAGTTTCAAACCATGCATTGGCACGATTGAATTAAAATTGGTTTAAAACGTTTGATTGATACGATGGACCGTTGGTTAATGTTGGATATCATGTTGGATTGAACTGTACACTTCGCACATGATTGTAACATATGGTTTTGGTTCTATTTCAAATGGATGGCACGTTGATATGGTTGTACACCTATTTGGTTGGCCGATACATATGGTTTAAATGATTATGATTATAACAACACTGTACTCAGTCATTAATACAATGCATGGCAGTGGTAATCCCACCACCTTCGCATGCATGCAATTAATCACTGCCTCTTTGAGCGCTGAAGCTGTTAAACCCTATCATTTTTTGACCCTGTGCATTGTTTTGTTCAGTTCAAACTCCACCATGCACAGAAGCCATGGCTCCTGTCGTAAGGGTTGAGCCCAATGGGAGCCAAGCACTGTTGATGTTTGATGGTGCGTATAGCGACCTGGAAAATCTCGGGTGGCTTGCTTTCATAAGGAAGTTCGATGGTTATAACCTCATTATGGATCAACAATTTGCGTTATCGTTCGATGGCTGCCGAGCCAAAGTTGGAGATGTCTAGCTTGAAATCACTGAACAGTTTCTCATCTTGGCAACCAGCCTGCCTGTCACGAGACAAAAATGGTCGAAAAGTTGTAAGGTAGATGATGTCCCATGGACATTACTGTTCCAATCTCGCATAGTGAACTCCTGTGATAGAGGTTTTCCTGCAAAAATGTTGAAACCCCGCTGGTATGATCTCTTGATGATTATCAAGCAATTCGTTACTTGTGAAGGCAGGTACGGGTTCATTTTCTTGTTTCACCTGTGTTTATTAATGGTTTTTATGGGTTTCGAACTTAGTATGCCACACTATCTGCATAGAATTTTGTTCAAAATGGATAAAAGGTACAAGCGTAGCTAGGCTGACACCAGCCTCTTCCATTTGGGGTTGATTAAAATTATTTTCGTTTATGAATTAGGGTTACATCGTGATTCTTGGCATGATTTTCTCAGTCGTAATGGCTTTGAATAATCGAACCCTCCACAGGTTGATAAGCCCATGGTGACCGAGAACAAGTCTACCCTTATGCCTTATAGTGTTTTGCTACCTAAAACTAAACCCGATTCACCTACGAATTTGCCTATGGCTGTGACTAAACAGGTTGAAATTGATAAACCCGCAACCAAACGGCCTAAAAATAAAACTAATGCTAATGCTAAAAGCAAGAAAAATGCAAGGTTAATCTCTCACATGGCGAGGAATAAACCCAAACCCCCTGCCAAATCAGAACCTATCATGGTCAGCGAAGACTCTGATTCAGACATTGAACGTTTTCTCGTCGAAGAGTATCCTTACTCAGAGGGCTTGTGTGGCAAACCTCCTTATGATTTTGTCAAGAAGTTACCTCCTTATTTGCGGGATAACTCTAACTTTCCTGGTATTGAACCACCCCATGGAACCCTCGGTGAATCGTTGAAACCCACGACTGCTCAACCTATTGCTTCACCTTGCGATCAGTGTGGGTTGTGGTTGGAGAGATATTACTTGGATGTCCCAAAGTTGCAATCCAAAATTCACGATTTGGAAAACCAAGTGGCAAAGCTCACTGGTCAGAATGCAAAGGTGCAACCCAATGACAAGAAGCAACGAACTACGGGTTCAATCCTGTTCAAAAATGTCGAGTCTGCTACAACAATTGTCAATTCAAAATTGACATAGTCTCAGCAACTGTGATGGTATAATTTTCGCTCATTTATATTACACTTTCATAAACTCTGTGTACATATTTCACCTGCTCTGTTACATAAGCATGCTTCGCTGTATATAATTTTTGTGGTGATAAATCAATTTTCATTATAGTTTAAGATTCGATTGGATTTGGTTTTGATTCGATGAATCATCGAATAGATTTGATTGTTCAAATTTAGCTCGATGCTCTGTTAATAAGACAAGTTGTTAATATTTTTAAAAATAGACTGTTGTTGGTATTTCAATTTTCGAATACAGTCAATGGTATGATTTGAATTAGTTATGAGTAAAAATGATTGATAAATGGGTTAACTATTTTCGTCTTTCGACCAAATCTGATACTTTTCTATTGATACATAACCAATTGCAACTTATTCGATTCTCATTATTGTTTGAATTGGATTCTGTTCAGGGTTTCGATATTGTTTCTATAA
>JZKD02S1498285.1:545432-566117 GCA_000966675.3 Picea glauca | reverse complement strand
GGGTGTGGCATGAAATGAAGCCCCTGAATCTACTACCCAAGACTCAAAAATATTATCTATAGAAAGAATCAAAGAATCTTGTAACACATCACCTGTTACATTTGCTTCCTGATTTCTCTCATGTTGTCCAACTCTTTGTTTCTTTGGAGCTCTACAGTCTTTCTTCAGATGTCCTTTCTTCCCACAATTCCAGCACTCTATCTTTCCAACTCTGGATTTGGATCTTCCCTTCCTAGAATTCCCATGGTTCCCAAAACCCTTTCCTCTATCCTTTTGTCTTCCCCTGTTCTCCATGTTCAACGCATTTCCTGATGGCTCACCTGTGCTTTTTCGTCGCATTTCCTCACTAAGGATAACACCAACAACATCATCAAATTTTAAAGTATTTGAACCAAAGACATAGTTACTTACAACCATGACCAAGCCATTCCAGCTTTCTGGCAATGAGCACAAGATTAGAAGAGCCATGACCTCATCATCAAAGTCCACTTTTACAGAACTTAGTTGATTAGTAACCGTATTAAAATCATTTAAATGATCTGCAACAGACCCACCTTCCAACATATTCATATTAAATAATCTCTTCATTAGAAATACCTTATTGGACACTGAGGGTTTTTCATACAATTTGGCCAATGCTTCCATCAAACCCTTCATTGTATTTTCTTTGGAAATATTGAAAGCCACTAATGCTGCCAGGCTCAGTCGTATCATTCCTAGAGCCTTTCTGTCAAGAATTTCCCATTCTTCATCCTTTGTAGCAGCCGGCTTCTTTTCTATTCCACCCAATGGTAGGAATAGATCCTTTTGATATAAATAGTCTTCCATCTGCATCTTCCACAACTTGTTGATTTTTGGCCTTTCTAGGAGATATCACTTGTATAGCGTTCTCCACACAAAATAATTGATATACAATTATGAAACTTGTACCAGAACTACTACATGCTATCCACTATACAATGCAACTATTCTCACTCAATTTGGATACTCTAGGAAGAAGTTATGATTTTTTTAACTGGAACATCTGCTTGAGACTAGTCAATAGGACTAGTCAGATACCCTATCGTACACAGGGTGTATCTACAAATGTAAGATGACCCAGAAGCTGAAATTGTTACCACATATACCTTACTAATGTTTGTGAATAGCCTCCATATTTTAGTGTCTGAAACATTACAGAAATGTTTTTATAGTGAAAATTCCACAATGACTCAATTCAGGATGATTCCAAAACCCTATCTTACAAAGGTTGTATATACAAAAGTATAAGACCTCGGGAGATGAAATTTTAACCCAACGTATCTTGATTCGTCTAATAAATATCCTCCAATCCATTCCTTTGGAATCATTGTAGAAAAAAATTTACAGCAAAAATTCCACGGTGTCTCAGATGTAGCAGCCAAACCCCCTAAGACCTTAAGCTCTGATACCATATGTTAGGAACCAAATATCAATATAGCATAGAAAAACCTCAGAATAAGTACTCAATTCCTTGAAAAGGAGACAAATTCAGATAATAAGCCTCTCCGAGGGGAAAACCTCCTTATTCCTACATAAATGTCCAAATAAAAGATGATTCCAAATGAAAATGTCTCCTTGGTATATATAGGAGACTAGGAAGTATAATTACAACTAATGGACTAAAGCCAACATAAATAAAATAACATTACTAATGTAAGATGCCACAATTAAGGGGTAATGAGCCACTATTTAGGGCTTAACATTAAGATTGTTCTAAAGTTAGTTCCCAATGGAATATTATTGGATTTCATTTACCTTTTCTTAACCATCTATACTTCTTTTCATCTTTTCCTACAAGTAGTGTCGTACATTAGGAAAAGTTTTAAGATTTAGGAATTTTATTTATTGTTTGTCAGATCATCACCCTCTCTAGGTAGAATGTCTCGTTGCCAGCAAGCCTGTTCAATACTCTGACAGGTTTACCTAGTCATACCATAGGCCGATACCTGCTGCTAGAAAACCTGTTTAGTATCCTGACGGGTTAGACCCTTACACCCTTTTACAATAGATATTGGTTCACCATCTTTTAATATTTGTGTATAAATATTTCTTTTTACAAGAAGATGGGGAGGCAACTCTGAATTTATTTATTTATTTTGGAGTGGGATGGTATTTAAGTTAGAGGATGACTCTTCTTTATGTATTACTTTGTTGTTTGGTCATATGATTTATACCTTTAACATGATTGACCTAGGTTCAGGTCTAGTAGGGATCCAAAAAAGCCTATAAAACTATTGTCCCTTCTGGTAAACCAGAAGAAAACACAGTACACAAAGTGCACTATGCAGTCTCACCCGATATATTTCTAATGGGTGACTGCAATACTCAAGTGCTTGCAGTCCAAGATTGAATGGGGATCTATGAGTTGTACGTTGTGAATTCTATCTAGTTATTAAAGAAATATACTATCATTCATCTATCTTAGCTATTTTTTTGTTCTTTATTCATGCATGTAAATAAACATATATAACTACTTCATCAAGACATTCATGTAATATCTAACCATTGACAACAAAGACATAAACAATAATCATTCCATATAACACATGATTTACCATGGTTCACCCCCTCCTGGGCTATGTCCACAAAGATTTGGCTCTTAATATCTCTTATTATGGTTTTGTCAGATATAGTGTTGCGTGCACTAAAACTATGTTCATACATTCACAAAATAGACTCCACGACCTTTATGAAGCTGACTAGATCACACCAGGCTCCTCAGCATGCGATATAACCCTCAAGGTCTAGTTATTTTTCCCTCCCACAACTCAGCAGATTGCAAAAATGTATGGGATCATAGTCGTGTTATAGACCTCTTATTCTATGTCACACAAGTAACATCCATCATAACACAAACATAAGCACCCTCGCTAGACCTCCTAGGTGTCTATTTATATATATTCTTGTCTCATCAGCCGTTACATTCTCTTACCAAAATCCTAACCTAGTTAGGTCTTCTTGCATGCTAGCCTTGCATGATTTTATCCTATGCATGCAGGTTTTCGTCCACTGCTTTTCCTTCCAGTTGTTTGTCTTTCCCTTCTTCTTGCATGTGTTCCTCACATGTGTTTCTGCCAACTGTCTTTCCTCCACGTTGTGCCTTTTCCCCAAAATGGGCCTACGCCCAATAGGCCCCCAACACTGACATCATGACTCATCCCGAGTCACTACCTGACTTACGCAACTATCACTACTTGCTTCATGATTCGGATACTGCTTGTTGTAGTGTGTCATACATCTCCATTATGTGCTAACACTGTTGTTGAGCCTAACTTCTCTTATCGGCCATAGAAGTGGCCACCTGCTCTGTGATAGGAGACTATATTATCTCTCCTCCTTTGGATCCAATCTTCTCAATTATCTTCTTATCCATGTCACTCTCCATGACCAATTGCTCCTCCTTTTCTTGCAGGGGCTCCAACAACGTCTATCTCACTGTCTTCTGTGATTGCAATGCTTTCTCTTCAAACTACAGGGCCTTCAACTTGGTGGTCATTTTGATCTTCTCTGGTAGTGACTGTTTTCTGTCACTACTTCACCTCCACCATTATTGTGTGGAGTTGATTTTCCTTCTCTTGGAGTTCCTAGAGGTTCCCATCCTCTAGGAGGTGAGTCCACAACTGTGCGCTCTTTTCTAGCATCTATGTGATTGCCTGTATGTTTTTGCCAATGCCCTCCATAGTTGTTACTGCCTCTTGTTCTCATTTCACTCTAACATATGGAGGAGTAGTGGGTGTGAAACGCTCCTCAAACTCTTTGATTTTATTCTTATACTCTTGTATAGTCTTCTCTATCCTACACAACGTCTCTTCTGATGACCCTGCCTCCTCATCTATGCTTTCAGGAATTACTTGAAACAATGTGTGGATTTGATGCTCCATCTCCTCCACTTTTTGTTGCACCCACTCTTTCTATTGTGCTATGGTATTTACCTCTATCTATGGGTTGTTGCAATTTCAACCACTGCGACCAATTGGTGCTTGAATTCCACAACCGTCATTTTTCGAATTGCCATGCTTTCCAACCGTTGGTCCTTTTTTCGACACACTGGGATTTTTGGGCATGAGGAGTCCTTGGCTTCTACACCCTTTTATTCTGGTGCATTATTCTTATTTTTTTTCACCGACTCTATGGATTTTGAATGCAGACTCTCTTCCTTCTCATCACATTGATTTTCTCTCCTGCTCGTGTGGATTTCCATTCGATTTTATTTTTTTTACTGTGCGGTAACTTTCAAGTTGTGGGTGGTCGAATGTCCTTGTACAACTTCAGTCAACTCCCATGGATCATGTTCTTAAATTATTTCCCTTCCAAATCCTTCAACTGTACAACTCCTATGTCTGTGATAGTCTTGACCTCATATGGTCTCAACCAATGCATCTTGAACTTCCCTGGATGTTGAAAAAGCTTGTTTTCATACAATAGGACTAGGTCTCTTTCCTTGAAATTGTTTTTCTTGATATCTCGGTCATGCCAAGCTTTGTCCCTTTCTTTCTATACTTCTTGGTGAAAGCTTGATAGAATCCTATCTTATTCCATGATCATCATTTTAATTAACCTTTCTTGTACTACACCTCGCTCTATCATGTTTTTAATTGTTGCGACACACAAACTTGGTACCGGGAATTTTAATGGCACCTTTGCTTCTTATCCATACACCAATCTAAATGGTGTCTTCCCTATTGTTATAACCCTAATTTGCACCAGACATGCTTACTTGGTATCAGGCCATCTCAGATTCCTTCTTTTCCAAAAACACTACTGAACAACTCTTCTTAAAAACCCCTTTTATAAAGGCCCATGCACCCTGCTCCATTACTGCACGTGTGTACATGCTAGCTAACCCAAGACAGCCCACTTGTACCTACAAAAGAACGAAAAAAGGAAAGTTGTTGATGGAACACACAGCTTTGGGTAAGTTAACTAAACCTTTTGGCCATGCATGGAAGTTAACTAAACCTTATGGCCATGCATGGCCAGTCATTCGACCAAATACCTAGCTCCTTCTAACCTATAAAAGAAGGGGTAGGGGTCCCATTTGAAAGGAGGAAAATCATAGTAAAGAAACTATACCGGATTGAGCATTCCCTTTGTCCCAACCTTTAGGAATCCTTGTGAAAAGAGAAGTATAGAGAAAATCAGTTGGAAGATACTTGAAGAGGAGCCCAGGATCAAGATCGAGGAGCAGTAGTCGACTTTATCATTGTAAGGTATCATTGTGAAGTTAATAAAATAATTTCTTTTCCTGTCCTGCCATATGAGATTGTCATTATTTGAATATTGATTGTATGATTGATTAAATCTCTAACCCATTAGTTCATAGACCAAATGCACATGGAGTTATTTGTTTGTCTTTTTTGAATGTAGGTCAGCATTGGGAGGAGATCCGCAGTCAAAGAATGACCAAGCGTGAAAAGGGATCGACATCATACACGAAAAATAAGGTACATAAACTTAATCTTTGTAGCCTTGTGTTTACATATGAGTGATGGGGGTTTAGGCATGGGATGATGGTAAGAAGTAAGAATCTTTAGGTCATTTTTGCATGCATGATAAAAACCCTTAGTGCTAGTCTGTAGGAGGGATTTCCCACCCACAACAGAATTGGCGACCATACTGGGGATCTCTAGGGTTTTTGGGAATGTTTTTTCTTGGGTATTTTTAAAAACTGGTTTCATTCCTTGTTTTTAAAGTTTCTGCAAAAGTCTGAGCTAGCAGGGATTCTAGTCTTCCATACCCGTACTCCCTCCTTTCTTTGTTTGGCTACATTTTCTTTTCGGGAAGTCATAGAAATACACGTGGCATGTATAAGGCTTGCGTGCATATACATGCACCCAACCTTCACAGCCCGCGTGGACACGCTAGCTGATGAAGTGACAGTAGCGTGGCTATGTTCATATTTTTTTTATTAAAGAGGCAATCATCCTCTTCCCTGTCAGAGTTGATCCTTCTCAAGGGTTTTCTGAAACTCATTCTAGTCTTTGTTTTTGCAGTTTGTAGCTTAGGTACCACCTCATATTGGTTTTGTTCTATGAAATTTTTCTTGAATTGTTTTTTCTTTTCTAACAAAATAAGTTTATGAGTCTTCAAGGGACTTTGGTTCTCAATACCAGTATTTGATTGCTTATTTTTTCATTTTTGAAGGATTTTAGAGGCACACGTGGCCTGCAGTGGGCATGCCCACATGCACACACATCCTACCCTTCTACAGCCCGCATATGCATGCTAGCTGTTGAAGAGACAGTCGCGTACCTGTCCAAAAAAAAAATTGGAGGCAGTCATCCTCCTTCCTGTCAAGTTTTTACTTCTCAAGGTATTTTTTGTCTGAATGTGGCCTCTGTCATAGCATCTTAGCCTAGGTTTGGACTCTATTATAGCTTTCTTTTTCATTTAAAAGATTTCTTGTGGTTCCTATCTTTTTTTGGAATCGTGCATTCATCAGTTTCTTTTAGAATCTTTTGTTATTTCTTCTTTGATTGGAAGAAAATATTAAAAAAAAACTTAGTTGGTTAGATCTCTTTCTTTCCTGGCATTTTCTTTGCATTGTTATTTGAAAAAGAAAAAGAAATTAGCGTAGTGTTGTGTTTTCTTCTCATCTTAAAAGAATTTCAAAAGAAAAATAAGAAAGATAATCCTTCTTTGCTAGTGTTCTTATCATTTATTTTTTCTGCAAGAGTCTTAACAACATTAGTTGCACTACCACACCTTTTAAGTAAATCAAGCCTTAAAAATAACGCTAATTAAAAATTACTATACTTTATGTTTTTAGGGTCCATCAACTAGATTAGGCTAGAGCCTTAATTTAGGTTGGAGAGGAAACTCTTCAAGTCTATAAAAAAAACATATGAGTCTGTGATAAGGAGTGTAGAAGTCATGTATCATGGAAATTATATGGGACCCCCCTCTAACAAAGGGGCTAAACACGAGGTCGTGTGCAGAAAGGTAGCGGAGATAACCCCTCCAAAGCCAGACCAAGCGTAGTGGGGAAAGCATATAGAGGACTTGTCCTGTGATTCTGTTGATCACATTTCCCATGGAGCTTCATGGGTCTCGAATCCATTGGAGGTCCTCAGTTGTCTTTTGGAACAATTTCTTTTGATACCCTTGATAGGTTTCAGGCTTGATACCCTGCTCATTGCGGTCCACCCGACTTTGGACTATACCCGCCTGGTGATTGTTCACGAGTTGGAAACCTAGTTGCCTTTATTTTAGGGACTTACACAGGTGACCACGGGGGTATACCGCAGTACCTAGGGTAGACATTAGGCCACTCTTTGCAGAGTATACCCAGAGGGTGATTCCGTATTCGAGTTGCGCTTGCACCGATAAGTTTCTCTAGTGTTGGTTGGCGTAATTGTTCTTCCAACTAGTTAGTCGTTTTCTTGATTTACCTTTAGGATTTTTTCTAGTGTGTGCTCTGTGCTCCCTAGTTTTCAATAGTGAGTTAGTCAGTCATGGATTTGGGTCTTTGACCTAGGATGGTAGACCTCCCACTCCGCCGGTCGTGAGGACTTTTTCAATATTCCACTTAGAAATGTGGAGCCACCTCTTTATAGGCTTTGTTTTGATACCACTGGTTTCTAGAGTCAGTGCATGAGACTTTTACGGACTTGAACGATCATGTAAGGGGAGAACCTGTGCATAGGATATTCATGGCTAAATCTCTCGACGATACCAACCAAAGAGCCCCTTCAAAAATGGATTCTTGTGCTTTTACCTTCTTCGGAAACGTTGGTGTCCCTTTGATAGCCACTTTGTACATTCCTGGATTGAATGTGGGACTACTGATTTGGTTGGGTACCATTCCAAATGTCCTAAATGCTCTTGACACTTCTCAGTTAAGCACCTTAATTCATGGGCACCCTGTTGATGTTTCTTCATCGGCAAATTCTTCTACTCCTCCTTCTCCCACCTATGGTGAAAGTACAGTTACTAGTAACTGGAAGTCTAAATGAAATAAAAAGAGGAAGAATAGGAAGAAGAAATCACCAACCTCTGCAAGTCATGTTGAATACCAACACCCAGCCTCTGCAAGTTATGTTGGGGGTACACACCCACCCTCTGCAAATCATGTTGGGGGGGGAATTCTAGTCACTCCTAGTCATACTAGTAATAGATCTGTAGCCTCTGCAAGTCATGTTATCGACCCATCACTAACCTTTGCAAGTCATGTTGGAGATGTGCAACCAACCACTGCTAGTCATGCTGGGGGCATTAATTCTGTTGAAAAACCTAGATGGATAGGACATAAGCCTAATTTCCCTTGTAAGCATTGCAAGGGAGATCACCTTACTCATTTGTGCCCTGGCATTCTAGAGGTACAAATATTGTGGTCCCTGTCTGCAAGCTATTCTAATTCTGAGTCTTTTGAGGTTTCCTCACAGTCTATTCAACCATTGGTTGAGAAAGTGGTCATGTCAATGCAGTCATCAGCTAATCCCACTCCTTGTTTGGGGGGTGAGGTGCCTTTATACCTTGTAGTCTCTCAGCCTATTCAGCCATTGGTTGAGAAAGTGGTCATGCCGATGCAGTCATCAGCTGATCCCACTCCTCTTTTAGGGGGTGAGGTGCCTTTAGACCATGTAGTCTTGTAGCCTATTCAACCATGGGTTGCAAAAGTGGTCATGTCGATGCAGTCATCGGCTGATCCCACTCCTCTTTTGGGGGGTGAGGTGCCTTTAGACCATGTAGTCTCATAGCCTATTCAACCATGAGTTGTGAAAGTGGTCATGCCGATGAAGTCATCGGCTGATCCCACTCCTCTTTTGGGGGTCGAGGTGCCTTTAGACCATGTAGTCTCGCAACCTATTCATCCATTGGTTGCGAAAGTGGTCATGCCGATGCAGTCATCGGTTGCTCCCACTCCTCTTTTGTGGGGTGAGGTTCCTTTAGACCATGTATTCTCGTAGCCTATTCAGCCATGGGTTGCAAAAGTGGTCATGTTGATGTAGTCATCGACTGATCCCATTCCTATTTTGGGAGGTGAGGTGCCTTTAGACCATGTAGTATCGCAACCTATTTAGCCATTGGTTGCAAAATTGGTCATGCGGATGCAGTCATCGGATGATCCCACTCTTCTTTTGAGGAGTGATGTTTCTATCAACTATGTTTTTAGCATTTTCAGTTCAGTATTTTCAGAACAAGGAGGCATTCCGGTCACTCCGAGAACACCCCCTCCAAGCCCTAGGATGGTTTCCTTTGATTGGAATGACCTTGTTGATCCTCATCTTCCTTTCTCTACACCCTTTCAAATAAGGGTTGAAGTTAATTCAATAAACATTTATCGATGTATTGTGGATGAAGAAACCTCTGCAAGTATTTTATCCTCCTCGGTTTGGAAAGTCTTGGGTTCTCCCAAGCTTGTGTCTACTTCACATGAGTTGTTGGCTTTTAACAGACGTCCTAGTGAATGTTTGGGGGTTCTTCCTCAGTTTCCTATCTTGTTAGGTGGGAATATTTCCCGTGTCGATGTTATAGTGGTGCAAGGCTTGTTACATTTCAATATGCTTCTCAGGCATGATTATGTATATTCTATGAACGTTGTGGTGTCTATGCTCTTTTGGGTGATGCACTTCCCTCACAATGGAAGCATTATCACTATTGACCAGCTGGCATCTAATAATCACCATCCTAATTCAGTGTTAGTTTAGGCTTCCCCTTTATATGTTCCTAGTATTCATGTAGACTCCACCCCGCCACAGGTTAATTATGTGGCATCTTATCCTCGGTGTTCAATTGCTTATGAGCAGGAACCTGTGCAATCATGTTTTCCTTCTCAAGACTTGGAATCAACAATTGATCCATTGGTGTATCCAATGGGGGCATGGGAGCCCTTGCTTCCCCCTCTTGGTCCAAGTTGGCTTGAGTATCCTTCTGAGTCTAATCTTGTTGTTAGTAGATCCTCAAGCCCTCATGATTGTGATTCTTCGCTGATAGACTCTGCCAGTCCTGGTCAGAGCCTCCATCATCATATGGAATATGGTCGGTTTACTTCACCCTTTGGGACTGTCGACCCTCCCTTGCATGATTTCCCGGATTTTGAATTTCCTTCAAATGAAGCTATCCTTGAAGCCATGACTATGGTTTCTATACCGAGGGAGGACTTACACCGTGGTTTGTGTTTTCTTCCCTTTTGGGATACTTTCCAAGTTGACTATTGAAGAGACTTTTGGTATGAGCCTAGTAGTGGGATCTACCTGAACCAGTTTCATACATGAGTCGTAGCCCCCACGGGCCTTCTTTTAAGCCCTTTTCAGACCCTCTAAACATGAAAAGATTGTCAAGTGATCTTGTGGCCTTTCACGCTCGTTAAAATGAAATTTGAAGTCACATCTATCCGATGGTAGTTTACCCCTTTTTTGGTCCAGACGGTCAACTGTACGAACAAAGGTATACTCTAGAGGCTTCACATCCCTAGAAGAGTACCCTCAGGTATAATTTTACCCCTTTTTCGGGCTCGAGGGACTAAATTTATGAAAAAGGAACTCCCACAAAGTCCATAGTTAAGCTCTTTCAGACTCTCTAAAATTGAAAAGATTGTCGAGTGACCTTATTCTTTCACACTCATTAAAATGGTCCAAAAGAACATTCCTGACGGAGTCCATAGTTAATTTTTTTTATGAATCCTTAAAAATGAAAAATGGTCGAGTGATTTTATCTTTATCACACTCGTTAAAATTGTTTTGAATAAATGTCTTGTCGGTGCTAGTTTACCCCTTTTTCGAACCGACTAGACTACCTTCCAAAAAGGTACCCCATTGGAGTCTCCTTTTACATTTTTCAGACTCTCTAAATATGAAAAACCACTGATCTTACCTTCTCTGGGATCGTTAAACTTACATTGAAGGACATTACCATTGTGTTTTTTGTTAACCGTGTTTGCATACCTATGTCTTTGGTCTAATTCCAGCTCCATGTTGCTCTCAACTGAACCATCTGAAGCATGCCTTATACATAAGCCTTGTATCACTTTTCCTCTGCGTCTTCACACCTTTGGCCCCATGAGGGATTTTTCTCGAGTGTCCTTACTTTGAACATCAGTCTTGTCCTTGTGCCGTGAACTTGTATGTTTGCGACACTCATCCCTCCTTTGTAATGTAACATTCTTTTATTCTTTTTCAAGCCTTCCAAAATTATTGAAAAAGACAAAAAAAAATCAAATATACCCAAAAAAGAGGACGGGAAAAGTATTTTCTTTTTATTGGCAGCAAAATGAGTCACCCTTGGACAAAGCACATCCTTCTGTTTGTTCATCAAGCCCTGGGTTTTCATATAACCTTAGGAAGTTGTTCTCACTACATTGAGTTGTGTCCTCCTCCGTTTGGTTACTCTTCCAAACATATGGAGAGTTTGCATTGCCTCCTGCCTCGTGAACTTATGTTAATACCATGTTGTCTGAGTCTCATCATTTGTCATGCTATTGTCCAAGGGAAGTTTTTACCAAGCCCGAGTCGGCCCCTCTGCAATTTGTCTCTTGCCCTCATGCCCGACTGTCCTCAAAGTCCAATCAAGTCTTTGTTCGAAATCAATGAAGCCTTCAGTATGATCATCAGTATTTTCTAGTCCATGACCGACGAGCCATCGAAGACCTCTGGGTAGTGAATTCATACACTCATATCACACTCCTACCCATGTTTTGAATATTTTTAAGTTGTTTCTCGAGATCTGAAGACCTCATCTCCAGTCATCAAGCCTTGTCAGCTTCTAGAAGATGGATACTCTACATGTATATCTTTTATATTTTGAGATGTAGCTCCATTGTGTATTACTCACGGATACACTTTATATAGTTATATGACATGGATCTACAGTGTATTTGATTGGTAGCCATGATTTTATTTCATCCCAAGCATGGGTATGCCTGCCTCAGTGAGACAATTATTATTTTGCAGAAGGCACCTCCCGATTTCTAGTCCTTGATCTCACTTGTTTGGAATGTTGGTGAAGATTGTTACTGTATTTTGGCCATCAGATGCTATTCTAACCTCACACATTAGGGGGCATCTGTTATAACCCTAATTTTCACCAGACATACTTACCTGGCATCAAGTCATCTCAGTTTCCTTCTTTGCCAAAAACACTACTGAACAACTCTTCTTAAAAACCCCTTTTATAAAGGCCCACATGCCCTACTCCATTATTGCATGCGAGTACACGCTAGCTGACCCAAGACATCCCGCGTGTACCTACACAAGCACGAAAAAAGGAAAGTTGCTAACAAAACACATATCTTTGGGTAAGTTAACTAAACCTTTTGGCCATTCATGGCCGGTCATTCGACCAAATACCTAGCTCCTTCTAACCTATAAAAGAAGGGGTAGGGGTCCCAATTGAAAGGAGGTAAACAATAGTAAAGAAACTATACCCGATTGAGCATTCCCTTTGTCCCAACCTTTATCCATCCTTGTGCAAAGAGAAGTATAGATCAAATAAGTTGGAAGACATTTGAATAGGAGCCCAGGATCAGGATCGAGGAGTAGTAGTTGACTTTATCATTGTAAGGTATCATTGTGAAGTTAATAAAAGAATTTATTTTCCCGTCCCACCATATGAGATTGTCATTATTTGAACATTGATTGCATGATTGATTAAATCTCTAATCCATTAGTTCATAGACCAAATGCATGTGGAGTTCTTTGTTTGTATTTTGTGAATCCAGGTTAGCATTGGGAGGAGAGCTGCAGTCAAATAACAACCAAGCATGAAAAGGGATTGACATCATACACGAAAAATAAGGTACATCAACTTAGTCTCTTTAGCCTTGTGTTTACATATGAGTGATGGGGGTTTAGGCATGGGATGATGGAAAGAAGTAAGAATCTTTAGGTCATTTATGCATTCATGATAAAAAACCTTAGTGATAATCCATAGGAGGGATTTCCCACCCACAACACCTATCAACTTCTTACATGTAGTTCTATATGCACATAATACTGTTGGTATCTTTGAATCCCATTCGTCCCCGTTGACATTGGAAATCTTGGTTAGGGAATTCTCTAAAATATTGTTCAAGGATTCCACTGTGCCATTTTCCTAAGGATGGTATGGCATACTTGTTTAATGGTAGACCTCGAATTCTTCAGTTAGAGCTCTGATAGTGTTGTTGATAAATTGAGTGCCTTGGTCACTCATCAGAATTTGTGGGCATCCAAATATGGTGAGCACATATTCAAATAGGAAGTGTGCTACTGTATTTGTGCTGCAATCTTTAACTGGTGTTGCCTCTACCCATTTTGAGAGGTATTACATCGCAGTGATGATGTATCGCACGCTTGATATTCTTGCGGGTGGGTGAATTGGCCCAACAAAATTGATAGCCCACTTGTTAAACACTTGTAGCATTAATTGTGGATGTAAGGGAATCTCATCCCGTCTAATTGGTTTGCCAACCCTATGACAAACATTGCATTGTTAACAATATTCCTTTGCATCTCTGTGAATAGTTATCCATCATAATCCTGTGTGTAGTAACTTCTTCACAATAGCTTTTCCTACATAGTGTCCGCCAGCTATTCCTTCATGGGCTTCTGCCAATATCCTAGGTCTTTCGTGTTCTATCATGCACCTTCTCAAGATGTTGTCTGCCCCCATTTTATATAAGTGTCCTGCAATCAACTGGTAGTTGGCTTCTCGAAAAACCAAATTCTTCCTCTGTGTAGTGTTAAGTTCCTGTGGCACAGCCCCTGTACTTAAATACTCAATAATGTCAGCAAAATAATCATCTGTGACCTAGAATGAAAATAATTGTGCATCAGGGAAGGTATCCTCTAAGTTTGTGGGCTCCTCACCATTGGTGACCCTTGATAAGTGATTAGGTCCTGCATTCAACTTCCCTATTTTCACTATCACTTCAAAGTCAAATTCTTGAAACAATAATAACCATTGACAGATTCTCCCCCCCAACACTGGCTTGTTGACTAGGTACTTAAGGGTTGAATGATCTATGAACATATTAAAGTGTTTTCCAAGTAGGTAATACCTGAACTTTTGATGCACATATACCGTTTTCATTCCTTCTCACTCTGTAGTGTTGTAGTTTTGATTGGAGTTTGACAATTTTCTCCTTGCAAATGCTATGGGATGGTCCATATCCCCTACACCTAGTTGTGCCAGAATAGCTCCCAGGGATATGGATGATGCATCTACATGCACATGGAATGTCTTCTCCCAATATGAAAATACTAATATGGGTGTTGTGACCATCCTCTCCTTCAGGGTGTCCAACCCTTGTTGACAATCCTCATTCCATTGGAATTTAGTATACTTCTTGAGCAATTTCTCCATCGGCACAGTGATCTGCGCATACCCCTTGATAAATTTTCTTTAATATCATGTATGTACTAATTTGGCCCTCAGTTGGGGCACTAATTTTGGTGGTGATACGTTCACAATTACTACAATCTTTGCAGGATCCACAATCAAACCTTGCTTGCATACTATATGACCCAACAAAATTCTGAAGGGTGTTCCAAATATCCATTTATTAATGTTCAAGGATATTTGGCATTGCCTGCATCTTTCTAATATCAATCTCAACACCTCTACATGATCCTTCAATAGGTTGTATACTATCCAATCATCCAAATATACCTCTAGAAACTGATGGATGAACTCTTTGAAGGAAGTAATGACTACTCTGGAAAAAATTGTTGGTGCATTCTTCAGTCCAAAAGGCATGATTGTGTACTGGTAGGATCCCCATTCTATTGCAAATGTATTCTTGTACCAATCTTCTGGTGCTATATTGATTTGGTGGTATCCTGAGAATCCATCAATCAATGAGCATGCTTCCTGACCTCCCACATTTTCTAGGACATCATCTGTAAAGGGTGTAGGGAAGGGGTCATGTAGGCAAACATCATTGAGCTTTCTCGGGTCTACACAGATTATCATGCCTCCTTTATTTTTCTCTTGAACTACCATGGGAACTATGCATTCTGACTCTTGTATTGGTTCTATCATTCCTGCTTCCAACATTATGTCGATTTCTGCTCTTACTTTCTGCTTGTAGATAGGGTTCAATCTGTAAGGCCTATGTCTGATAGGTCTTGCCTCTGGTTTGAGAAGGATCTTCATTTCTCCATGTTCTCCTGCAATACACTTCATTTCTGTGAAGATCGTTGGGAACAAATCACTGTACTCATGCAATAACTCTATTATCTGATCCACTATTTTCTCGTCCCAATAATCTCCAATGTTGGCCATTTTGGGATTCTCAACTGTCCCAATATTGAACTTCTTCACCTTTATTGGTGAAAAAATTACTTATGATTCTAGAGGTGGACCTTCCACTTCCCTTTTGCCTTCAAATTTCTCAATTTGAATATCATGGGGATCGTCTTCATCTAGTCCTTCTTCTTGCACACAGTAGCATGAAAGTAGTTATTTCACTGTCTCTCTATTCTATTGTTGTTCTTTTGTTATGAGTTCAACCTCTAGTTCCTTAATGAATATAACCCATCTTATTTGTTTAAGGGTTGCGTCTATGTTGGGGTTATCATGCTCAAATGAGAAAATGGATTTAAATTTGTGATATAGTACTGGCCAGTCCATAGTTCCTCTGCTCAGTTCCTGGTTCGTATACCAGTTTTTTGGGACGTCCTTTAATGTGTGTACAAAATGATGAGGCAATTCCTCTGTGGGTGTCATTTTCCACAGTGCTTGGCACTTCTCCAAGTGTTCCGCTGGTGCCCCCTATCCACTGTATTTTTGAGTTGTTCTCCTCTTTTGTTCAGCGCCGAATCTGATGCACATTATTCTTTTTCATTGGTACTAGTCCTGTATATTTTGTTTGTGCCCACCCCACCATCCTGTAGGTGTAGCATTAAGTGCAATGTTGAGAGATAAAAATCTCTAGATTTCTAATACTCCCTCCTCATATCTCATTAGGAATTATTCCAAGTCATTGATTCCATGAAAAGTTGGAGGTTCTCTGACTTCTATCCCAACCCACCTTACTACACAGTCTACTCATGCACATATCCAAGTTGAGACCTCATGTAGGTGTTGCTTCCAATTCTTCAGACCAATGTCATAGTCGAAATCACATGATGTGATACTTCTCCAGCTAAGTACAACATCGATAGTTTGATTGATGTAATCTTTGGTGTGCGTGGTGGTTTGGTACAACTGGTTAATTTATTCTAGGTCTAGACATCTTGGTTCCAAAAATATTTCATATTCTGATGGATCTAGAGGCGCGATAACCCTGTATTCTCCTGACTCAAATGTCATCTTCCTGCTCTTCAGGTTCATTATCGCTTGATTGTCAAATGCCCAATCCAATCCCAGTAATGTTGGATATGGTTTTGTGTCATCCACGATTTCGATCAGTTCAATGTCTTTCTTAGTGCACACTCCATCCAAATCTATTGTCACTCCTTTCAACCTCCCTATTGGTAGAACTCTGTGTTGGTTTGCTAACTTCAATTGAACTAGTGAGTATCTTAAGGTAGGTTCTCTCATGCATTTCCATGTATTTTTGGGTAATACATTCACTTCAGATCCCATATCTAATATCACATTGACCATGTTAAAATATCCGATGTTGGCATTCAATTTGAAATCTCTGTTGGTTCTCCTTCTGGCATGGAGGTGATTGGTTGTCCTTTGTTCTACCTTTACCTTAAAGTTTGTGGTACATCTATCTAACAGGTTATGTAATACTATAACAGATGATGGATCCCTAAATAATTGAATACAGGATTGTAGGAATGTTTTAATACAACTTACTTGGCTTCCCGGGTGGACTTCACTGGTATGGTCCAATGTTGACAACATTTCACACGTTGGGACATCTTGGGTATGCTGCGTGGTAGATGTAGATGCAACATTATGCTTGTGGAATTCTTATTTGGCCTCCTTAAAGGTCTCCTTCTCCTTTCCTGCATCAAATCGCTTGGGTGGCTCGGTATTTTTCTTAATCCACTAGTGTTGTATTGGTTCCTATTTGGCCGCATCATCTCTTGTTTTATCACCTCCACGCGTCATTATATTGATGTTTCTTCCTTCATCCCTCGCCTATTATGAAATCCACTAAACATTCTAATTGTTCGGATTCCCCTTTTCCTAGATATTTCCTAGTAACGTAGGACATTCTTCCATGTCATGATTTGATGCACAACAATACATATAGGTCATTGGTAGGGGTGGACATTCTCTTGCATATTTTCCTGGTTACTGACAGTCATGACATACCACTGGTCCTCTACCTCTTCAAAATCCTCCTCCTCCTCCTCCTCTGTACCTAGTGCGATCTCCGCGCGATGTATTGTATTGAGGTACATGATTCTACTACGCAAGATTATACTATGGTTGTGCAATGTTATATTGTGGATGTACATTGTTATATTGTTGCAGTGCAATATTTTACTGTGGTGATCCTGATTAAATTGAGGTGAAAATTTTCCTTTCATCATTTTGACTTGCACCCTATATGTATTTGACATCCTTTCCCTCATCAGATCCATTGTTTTGAAATCTTTGTCATCGTGTCCTATTGTCTTAAAAAAAGTGTAGTATGCATTCTTTCATATTGTCTGGTATTTTTGCATCATAGGACAATGATATGGATCATGCTCGTGCATCTTGGAAATTTCACACCAAGTTCCTCCTATTGGCAATGGATTTGGAATCCTTGTTGCCATATATTGCATGAATGTTGGACATCATTCTTACGGTTCCCTTATGTTCTACATGTGGTACACCAAACAACTTCATGTTTTTCCTTGCCCTTATTTTGATTGATCTGAAAGGTAAGATTCTTCATATCCTCCTTCAACTCCTCTATAGATGAATCTATCTTGTGGTATTGATTCTCCTCCATTTGCAAGGATGACTGCAGAGCCAAAACTTGAGATTGGAATTTATGTTTTATGAGTGGTTATTTCAGGTGTGGTAACAGAGAATTCATAAACATATGCCTATGTTTCATGTCATTCATGGCATATCTCAATTTCCCTTTCAAACATTTAAATCATTGGTCGATTTCCCAAACAGATTCTCTTGGTTTCTATCGTATTTATATCATCTCATTCATGTAATTATCCTATGATCTCAGCTTCTATAACAATTAATCAGTAATTTATTGATTTTTGTCAGTGTCCTTGTTGCCCTAGGTGCATTGTTTATGTATAGACTCATGTACCATTCTAGTGCGCAGTCTCTTAGTGTGATAGCTAGCTATGCAAGTTTAGTGTCTTCATCAATGATCTGTTTTGTATCCTATATCTTTACACAAATAAACAAATGTTTCTTAGGGTCTTCTCTTACCTCTCCTCGAAATTCTGGTAACCGAATGGCGGAATCATATCCTACCATTGCAAACTGTGTCGGACTACTACCTCCTTGCAGTGTAGATACTTGACTAATGATTCTTGAACTAGCTCCCCCAGTTGTTGTTCCTTGTGTAGATGTACTTCCTGTTGTATTCTATCTCCTGAGATTTGGTTTTCTAAATGGTGGTGTTCTTGTTGGTGTATTAGTCGCACATGGTTTCATGGGTTCCACACTGACATTAACTTGGATAGGATTGATCCGTTCTATTCCCTCTCTTGGACCTCTCATATTACTCTCATATGTTGTGCATGGGATTTATTCAATCTTCTCCATAGCTCGAAGATCCTCTACCTACTCTTCATCACTTTTCAAGCCTTCCCTCACGGCTATAGATCTCTTCATGTTGTTCACTTTGTATTGGTACGGTACTCCACTGTGCATCTTTCCAGCTGTCGTCGTGATCCGCTTGATCTGGTCATCGTAGCCGCTTGATTGGTTGATTGGTTGATGGCACCCCAATATTGGTGGATTGGTTGTTTGTTAAAATTTATTGGAGTCTGTGGGGTTCGACCCCCGAACCTCCCACACCAGTCAAAGATTTGGTAAAGTATGTCGTGCCAATGGGCCACACATTGATCCTTGTTATGAATGCAAGATTTTAATTATTTAATTTCGTGTTTTGTTTTAAATGGTGGGGGGTCGGGCCGGGGCTTAGCCCCGACCCATAATTTTGTGCGTTGACATATGACCATACCTTTATCAAATGGTGCACGGGGGTTTTTTAATAGCCCGTGGTTTTTTGTTATATTACATATGCCCTTACTCTTTGTACTATGGGCGCACATTTTAAAATTGTGGTTTAAAAAACAGTTGGAATGATCCGCCATGTGTAATGATTTCATTTGCCTAAATGGTTATCCCTTTTTATAATGCGCAAGGTCATATGGAGGACCGCATATGCCCAGGTGCTAGGCGGTTAGGGGATGGCGCGCCCATAACCGTCCTACAATTTGCACCATTGGCACGGTTGCACCCAGTGCTGGGTTTTCACGCTATATATTGCGTGTGTGCCAGGTTCATGGAACAAGGGTGCGTTTTATAGATGCAGAGACAACAAGCTTGAAGGGGGGACTTCCAGGAGGCCTATCTTCTTCATCTTTTGGCCAATTGAGGTGCCATAAAATCCCATCTAGGGGTTTTTGGATGTCCTGGATCCATTGGCACTATTATCAAGGCCATTTGAAGACTTATTTTGTAGGTTTTTAGCCATTGAAGTTTCAGCAAGCTCCAGGGAGCTTGAAGCCCTCATTGATTGAGGACATGTTTTGGTGAGCCTATGTTTGTCTTCTATGATTGAATAATATTTTTTGGCTAATTGTTATGATCTGAACACATTGGGACAGGTTTCAGAGGCTTTTGAGGACTTTTACAGGTGTTTTTTCCAAAGAGAAGCTCAGTGAAGCTTATGGCCACATGTAGAAGAGGTCATGCCCAGATGAGCCATAATCCATTTTCAGAGTTTTATTAGTCATTTTTGGGGTTTTTATGTGTTCTGATTCAAATGGTACAGTCTGTTTTTCCATTGGAGTTGAGAAATATCTTGTAAAAGAGCTTTTGACAAATTAATCCCAGAGAGCCAAGTCCATTAATGGAGGTTCAAGGAGATGTAGCCCAGAGGGGGGTGAACTCCTTTATCATGTTGTTCTTGTTTTGAGTTTGATGGTTTATTTGTTGAAATTTATGTTGTTGTGTATTTATTGAAAGTACATATATAACCAGTTAAAAGAACATATCCTCACACATAAGCATTTACAAGAAGATACATAAATTTGGCACATAAACTATATTGCATATTTTAAACACATGAAGCAAGGTCCTGTAAAGTTTATTTTCATGAAGTAGAGGGTGCTTGCATAGCATAACAAGTCAACCTTCTATTTTCAGATCAAGTGGTATCAGAGCATAGTTTGTTTTGCTCATGTGTTTTCCATTGATAGCTTGAGATTTAGTTGTTGGTTTTTGTGCAAGTTATGTGTTGAAGTTGGATATCTTCCAAGGATGGAGGAAGCTTCAAGCATTGATAGTTCTCATACATATTCATTATCTAAATTCTTTGACAAAGATGAGTTGCTAACCATGAGAGATTTGATGAAAGAGAAGTGTGAATATAGAAAGGAGAGCATTGTCCTTGAAGATCAGTTGATGGTCTTGAAGAAGGAGAAAGACCAGCTTCTTGAAAAGTTGCAGGAGATGGAGATTCAACTCCATAAGGTAAAGGAAACCCTTACCAAGTACATGCATGAACATAAGGTATGCAATGTTAGTTTATCTTCAAATTCCTCTCAAGATGAATGTTTTGGTGGTTTTGAAAATCACACAAGAGGAATA
>JZKD02S1498285.1:491471-527782 GCA_000966675.3 Picea glauca | reverse complement strand
CTGGTTATAAATGACAACAATGGGTAATGAATAAATGTTGAATGCTAATTGATGAGTTTTTTGTGCAAGAGGGAAGTTTTGGGAAAAAGAGCCCCACACTCATTCACCCCCCCCCCCTCTAAGTGTGGTAGGTGTGTCCAACAGATTCGATATGGTCTTTTCAAGATTATCGACAAGATTGGTAACAATTCTTTTCGTTTAGATTTGCCTCCTTATATGCAGATGTATGCAGTTGTTAATGTTGAGAATTTGAAGTTGTATGAACCTCCATTGATTGATGATCAAGGAGAGCATGTTCAGATTCCTTCTATAGATGATTTTTCCCCAGAGTATCTTAGAGAACTTCATGAAGACACCATCCTTGACAGGAGAATGTGAACTTCAAAAAGAGGAAATGTGGAGTATCTTCAAGTTGGTCTTAAAGGGACGAATCCAAGAAAATCCAAGTGGATTGAGGTTGGAAGGGTGAGGGAACTATACCTTCATCTTCACATAGGCTGAAAATAGTATTTTGGAGTTCGAAAATCTTTCCAATGGGGAGGTGTGATCAGGGGATCAAATTTTGCTCAAAAATTCAAAGTGCTCATAATCGCTTCAAACTAGATGAGAGTGTAGGCCTCATCATTGCAAACCCAACGCAACTCATTTCGTCTCAAACGGATGTCAGGAATGAGAGATATAGCAATCTGTTCATAAATTCAAACATGCAAAAAAAGTACGCTGACTGTACAGTCCGTACAATCTGTACAAGCTGACGTGGCAGGACTGTACGACCGTACTATGACATGGCATATGATGACATGGCAGAGTTTGGTTGGCTATTGAGGGTGAATGATATCTCGACACGTGGCATTGTTTGGTCAAGTGATTGGGCACCACGTGGCCCAATCGTGGGCTTCCATGTGGCACACCTTTATTGTCTTTTGGTTGTTATGTAAAATTATGTTGGATTCTGTGGGGTTCGACCCCCAGACCTCTCCTCCACATAGTGCCTTTGCAAATACTGTCTGACCAACGGACCACCGGTTGTGACTTGATATGTATAAGGTTTTAAATTTATTTAAAATCAAACTATGTGTTAAATGGCGAGGGGTTGGGCGGGGGCTTATCCCCGACCCACAGTTTTATACATCAAAACATATGACCATACCATTGTTACATAGTATGCGGGGGTTTTAATATAGCCCGTGGTTATAACCGTTATAGCATATCACCCTGTCATATGGCTCCGGTACTATGGGCACGTTTTATATGGTTCATACGGTTGTAACTTACCCGCCACTTGTAATGACTCTATTTTCCTATAGACGGAGCCCCATTTTATAATGCACAAATTCATATGGAGGACTGCATATGCCTAGGTGCTAGGCAGTTAGGGGCTAGCGTTCCCATAACCATCCTACAGTTTGCACCATTGGCGCGATTGCGCCCGGTGCTCGGTTTTTACGCTATATATTGCGTGTGTGCCAGGTTCATTTTTGAAGGGTGCATTTTGTAGATGCAGAGACAATAAGCTTGAAGGGGGGACTTCCATGAGGCCTAACTTCTTCATTTTTCGACCAATTGAGGTGTCGAAAAAGACTAGCTAGGGGTTTTTGGATGCTCTGAAGCCATTGGAGTAGTCTGTTGGTCAGTTTGAGCATTTTAAGGCATGTTTTTGAGAACTTTGAGCAATTAATAATAATGATCCATTGGAAGCTGGACCAGGAGATGTAGCCCAAGAGAGGGGTGAACTCCTTTATCAATTGTTGTGTTTTATGTTCTTATGTTCATTGATTATGTTGTTGTCTATGTGTATTTTGCATGAGTAATCCCTTAATTTATGTGTTGCAAAATTGATCCATTTGCTTTAAACACATAACATTTACATTGCAATAATTTCAAGATTTTCAAGTCTTCTTCTTCAATTTTAGATCAATGGTACCATTGGAAAATAAAATAAAATTATCTACAGTCCCTACTCACTTTCTTCTATTTGAAGTTATATTGATGTTTCCATGGTTAACCGCTAATCAAACCTTCTTGCTACTCTTTCATAAAGATACTTTACTCACCTACTTAGGGTTCTTGGGGAAATTGTACTAGTAACCTCTAGGTTTGATAAGACAAATTGTCACTTCCTTATGTCCTCTAGTGGTGGAGGTTATGAGCAACTGCCATGAAAGATTCCATGAGATAAAGGAAGATATAAATCTAAAAAAAATGTCTAATTTAAAGAAAGAAATTTCTAAGCATAATAAAAAGTCATTATCCAATTGGTGCTTAAGAAGACAACAGATTTTAAATATAGCATGATCTTCTTTCGAAAGAAAATACTTCCCTTTTTTTCCCCTTGGAGTTGCCCACTTGTTGTTAGATGAATACCTGCAAAAGGTTTCTAAAATTTTTTGTCAAAAATGACACTCTAAAATATCAAAAACTTATGAGATCAATGAGATCAAGTCACAGGAACATGTATCTCATAGTTCTTTTATTAAAAAAAAAAAATGTAAAATGAGGCTGCATTAGCCTTTAAGCTAAACTAACGACATGCAACTTTTATTTATTATATGACTCTACCTAAAAAGAAAGGAAAATCTTTATTCAAGTGTAAGAACTTTCCCAATGTAACCATGTGCAAAGAAAGATAAGAAACATACCCATATCCACATATAAAAAAGTTATCGCAATGATTACCTGGATATGAAGAACCAACAAACCTACTTTTTTTGGCATCAGAAGGTGTTGAAGAAGAGAATAGTATTGTGGCCTGATGACCTCTTGAAACCAAATTTCAATGTAATCTTGATGTTCATCAACAATAATTTCTATCCTCTCCTTCATCATGCTATCCAAATCCTCCTCTTCTGGATGATTTATTTTTGAAGTAGATAAAGGATCTGCTGAGAAATCCTCAATCTCAGGTTTTAGTGATCGCTCTCCACCGAATGTACTCCATAATGTTTTAGCTTCCTTTTCATTTTGGAAAGGAAAATGATTTTGTAGCTCATGGGACATTGCTTCTTTTATCATTTTCGAAGAGGTAGATAAGTTGATGACTATTGTCAAGATGTGTTCTTCTTGAAAAGAAAAAATCCCAGCTACTGCTAGGATTTGAGAGAGTTCTCCCAAACTAATGGTCACTTTCTAATCCATTATGTTGGTTGATGGGTATTTCCTCACATAGCGATTAGTGTATGGGGTTCTTAAAACACCCAATTTTTTTGTTATTATAGATTTTTTAATATTTTAATCAAAACTACCTAAAAAATGAAATACATATTTAAAGTAGATTTACGCAAACCAAACACACCACACTTGCACAAAATAAATCACACTTGCAGGAAATAAATCAAAGAATAAAATAAAATACAATTGCAGGAACAAAATCAAACTCACACGTGTATGAAAGTAAACACATTGGAAGGAAAAATAAACACACTTTGCGAAAGGGAAGCACACTTGCATGAAAGAAATAAAAATTGCATAAAAGAAATAAAAGAAAGCAATCTTGTAGTAAAATAAGCACACTGGCAGGAAAAATAAATTGCGGAAAAGTAAACACACTGTGCAGGAAATAAAGTGTGCTTGTAGGAAAGTAAATTGCAGGAAAGTAAACAAACTAAGAAAAGTAAGAAAACTTGCAGAAAAAGTAAACACTCTTGCGGAAAGGGAACAACAAGGCTTTGGAGCGACCCATTAAAATGGATGCGCATGTTCTTATTTATCGTCTTAAATTTTCTCTCCCCCCATGTTGTGTAATTAAAGGAAACCTACCTACCTAAGCTCTAATCCCTTTAGCACCTCCCCAGAAACGACGCCAAAAATTTCGAGTAAAATGTATGATATCTATTTCGACATTAAATCGTCAACCCAAGGCTCGTAGGCTTCAAGGTGCCAATATTGTATGTGCAGGTATACAACTCTAATCTAACCTAGCTAATCCTAATCTAATCTAATGCCAATAAACTCAAATAATGAAGATCTTTACTTTAAATTTACAGAGTAATCTAAAACTATGAATGGTGAGCTCATTATTCTAAATAATTATAATTGGTCCTAAGGACCAATGCCCAATATACAATCCTATTTAAAAGATAATTTAAAGACTCCAAGAAAACTAAAATCTAGTTGAGCAACATATTCTATGTTAATTATACAAAACAACTTTTAACTAATGAGCTTTAAGCAATCTAGGACTATGAACTATTTAATCTAAGTAGCTTTAAACAATCTAGGACTATGAAGTATTTAATCTAAGTAGATTTAAACAATATAGGACTATGAACTATTTAATCTAAGTAACTTTAAACAATCTAGAACTATGAACTATTTAATCTAAGTAAGCAACTTTCTGAATAAACAAGCAATCTCTAACTAAGAAAACAATATGTCGGAATTATCTTTACAAGTGAACTCTATTCTTAAAGCAAAAACTCACAATTATTTCTATCTTGCAGAGAATAAGCACCAACCTACCTAACTGAAAGAAAGAGTGTTGTGACAGTATTCAAATGTGATTATTGTGTCTACGGCGGAGAATGACATAATGATGGCATCTAACAACTAGTGACAATTCAAGTGGAATTAACTCAATGCATACTTCTACAGAGAAATGCAAAGTATGGATAAGGAAGTCTTTAGAAAGTTTTGTCAACATAAAAGAAACATTAGATGTTCTTGGAATCCATATAATCTTTAAACATTCTGCAAAAGAGATTCAACATCAATCATTTGCTCTATCACACTATTACTAGAAAATACTTTGTTCAAAATCACTAATTAAAGAAAATCTACTAACTCATAATTAATGCTAATCAGAAATCATAATTCAAATTCATAACTGGAATCTCATTAGAAATGATAACTTAAAATTAACTAAGTTACCATTGAAGATCATAACCTATAATTATAACTAAGATGCTAATGAAAATCATAACTCAAAATCCATTTTTATCTTATCATGTTGATGCTAAAAACAGGGTTAACAAGTTATGTACACCTGCAAAGAGTATAGACAAATTAATCAAGTTAAGCAAACCTACAGAGAGTATTTGAAAACCACAACTTGATAAATGAATACTACCTAAATAAGTACTCTGCAAAGTGATTTACAACTCTATGAAATGGAGAGAAAAAGACATAATTATACAATTTATAAGCAAATAAACTACAACCTACAATCAGAATGTTAGAAATCAAAATATAAACAATAGACAAGGACATCCACACTTTCTCTGTGAGACACACAATTCATAAAATGAGCTGCAAGTTAGAGAAGATACACATGGATGTGAATTAAACAAGCAATATGAAATTAAAAAGATATACAGAGTGAATGGAATTTAAACAAGTAATTTCGTAATTGAAGAGGTATGAAAGGAAATTATGTAGATGAAAATATATACTAATATAAACAACTACCCAGACCACTAGTGGGCCCCCCAGAAGGCCGTGGAAATACTTCAATAAGAAAACACAATCATTGAGTTAATGCAACATTGGCATTGATAATTAAAAACAAACTATACATCAAAATGAAGATAATTTTTGTGTATAAAACAAAATTCTTGTCTCTCTTCATGGAATAGGTAGCAATATTTATAGATTTATACAGAGCTTGAGAGGTTGACCACTGGAAGGGTTGACACTCTCTAAAAACAAAAATACATTAAATTCATTTAACAGAAAGCATATTTGTCCAACAGTGTCATGATATCCACATAGCAATCTAAAACCACCCAAGTCTGAATGAGTCGAGCTCCATAGTTGGAGGGCATGAGTGGGCACAAAACCCATGGTCCTAATTCATCCATTGAAACCCACCGATATCGTAACCGCCAACTCCTATACGCTTTGAGTGTCGGATGGAGTACTAGATTCCAGATCGAGGACCACAAACTACTCTCAATCCATCCACAATTTTAGGAAAAGGGCCTCTTGGACCTAATGGGGGATATTGGGCACAAAACCCATGTGCCGGATTTTTCCGATTCAACTTCATCCTCCTACAAATTGAGCTTTAAGTTTACTGCTTGAAAAAGGGTCAGATGAAGGTCCTGATGGATGTCCAGACGAAGGACTGGATGGAGGGTTTGATCACGTTTTTGGCCTGCTGCAAGAAAACCAAATATGTTAGGAAATCGTAATCACTCAATGGAAGATAAATTAACATAAAATCATTACAAAACACTGATTACACATACCTCATGTTCTTCCATGGAGAATTGATGCATAAAACATGATAAAACTTTTAAAAAGAGCTAAATAAAATCATAGAGCATATAAATTCCATATGAAAAAGAGATTTGGGCATAAGAAAGACATGCAAAACACAAAGTCATCAGTAACCATTCAGATATTCAGAAAAATCTCATATAAAACCATACCCATAGAAACTCATAAAATAAGGAATTTTTCTTTTGTATTAATATCGAATGTCATTTACACTATGTACAAGGCTAGACTGCAACAAAGTCTCATCTCTTATTCCTCTCCTCTTCTCTCTTCCTCTTCTAACTTCCAACCCCCTCTACTTGGATTTCATTACATTGATTTATACATGAGGGAGATTCTCAATTTTTCCCTCCAAACTACCCTAGTGCTATCACTTCATAATTAAAGCAACCTACCACTAAGTTTATTACAATAAATAAACATCTAGTTTGATTCGGACCTAGACTCACCAAACTATCAACCATTAAAGGTGACTTTACATTTGGCCTATACGAAGATAGTGGCTTGGCTTTTCTTGAGCCTACAAACATTAAATCACATTGAATTACATTAAAATTTTAAATTTAAGCTCAAATTTTGAGAGGATTGGCGTGTCTCTCTTCGGGATTCGTTCCCTCCAAGTGCATTGATTCACTATTCGCTGACACATAGATGAGTTGGAGTGATGCTCCTACACCATACTACCACACTAGAAAAAATCATGAGCTCCTTCTCATGGCTCCCCTGCTATTGTTGTTGAGATCCTCCAGGGTCCCAAACTTGAATATGAAGTTGCTCACCTGCTTCTCTATCTTGTTGTTACTACTTCTTTTGTCTTTCTACTATTGTCGGTTCTCCTCTAGTCAATCTCTCTCTATTTATGGTTGTCTTCATTGTTGCTTCCTGCATCAATATCCTTATCTCCTCTATCTCCTTATCTAGCTAGTCCACTGGTTGGCTACTTTCATGTAGTCTACTCTGTTGCATCTCCTCTTATTCATACATATCAAAGGGAAGATCGTCTTGATCCCCCATGCCGACTTCACCTCTTGTGGCCTTTACTTTCCACTCCACTCCAGGTTCAAATTCTATAGCAATGTTACCAAGTTGATGCTCAACAATCTCCCCTAATAGTTTAGCTTCTACCAGTTCCCCTATCTCTGGATTGTCCAACCAATCCTCCAACAACTTCAATTATATCTCCCACTAAGTGAGAATTTGGTCTAAGTGCTCCTCTTCTCCTTTCATCTCTTGGGTATATGCCAATGTCCTCTCCTTCTCTTCTTCATTGATGGTCTCTGTTGGTTGTCTTCCTTCTTCTGCACTTTCAACACATGCACTGGCCTTTACTGGGATGCTTGGCAGGGATACTTTGATTCTTCCAATGATCAGAATGCATCTCTGATCCTTCTCTGTCAACATTCCTTGATGATCCCAAATCACTTCTAAGTTCCCAATATTTTTAGAAAATCTCATCTTCATTTATGTCAGCACTCCTTGCTAATCTAAACTCCTCTCCGAGTTCTTGAGACTTTCAAACGACCTCACCTCCTTCTTGCCCACCCGGAAATCAGAATTTTATGTTCTTCCCTCCTAGCATTTTGCGAGATATTCCACTGATCTCTTCTCATTTCCATCCTGGAAATTCAAAATTTCACCTTTTCCCTCGTGGCAGTCTATGAGACCCTCAACTAATCTCTTCTTATTTCCCACCTGGTAATCTGAAATTTCATCTCTTCCCTTCTAGCAATCTATGATATTTTCAATTTATATCTCTTCCTCCTCACTGAGGGTTTCTCCAACCTTTGGTCACAGATGTAAGCCATTTCTTGCTATGTGTCACTGAGGGTTTCAACTTTCCTCATCCACCTCCTCAACACTTGATTTCTCCTCCTAGAAATTATATGCTGGATGGGACAATTTACTTTCTTCTTCAAGGGCCATTCATACCTCTAGCTTCCTTGTGCTTCATTTTGCATCTTCAACATCATCCTATCGCATTCTTCTCTAATCTTCTTGAGCTCTTGGTCCATATTCTCTTCGCTCATCTATTGGTGGTCTTCTTTTGGACCTTCTCTCAGGCCTTCAATAGCCATTTTATTTTTCTGACAAACCTATATTCTAGCTCTGATACCACTTGATGCAGACCCCCACCTGCTCTTTGGGGTCTGTGCGACCTCCTAGTCTAGGATTGTTCAAATTTGGGAGCCAAATTGGTTCTCAGACCCCTGTTGAGCCCTCAAAACAACTTTCACAAGTCCTCTATCCTTCCCCCCTACTTGAAAATAGCTAAAGAGGGTCCCCCATATGACTTCGAGCTAAAACCATTGCCCAAGCCAACTTTTCCCAAAAATTCGGGACTTTGGAGCTCCCCGTCTTCGAGAGTTTCAATAGGATGATATCATGTTCTTCCTAAATGCCGAAATGATGGAGCATTGAATGACCACAAATATCAACGATCCATGATGCCCACTAAGATCCACAGTTAAAGGTAGAATTTAGGGTTTCGGGTTTCCACAAAATTTCTTCTCTGACAAACACCAAAATTCCTGCATTGAGAAGGGGGGTGAATCAATTATTTATATATAAGATTGAAACATTTCAAGTTCTTTTATGAATCTTTCTAGATTATTATTTATTGTGTTGCTAATAAATCAACATGTATATATATACAATATTTGATAAATCACACAGAATACACAGAGACACTGATTTTCCTGAGGAAACCCATAAAGGGAGAAAACCTCTTCTTCTTAGGATGTCAACCAAGCTCCAACTTTCATGTACATCACAGTCTTTGAGCAGAAACTCAAATATGAGGCTACAACCTCTGATATCAAGCTACAAATTTCTAAGAGCACCAACTCTCTAGTTTCTCTAGCACCCACTAGAAGGAAGCACCAACTCCCTGAGTGTTCCAGCACCAACTTCTAATCACACAAGCACCAACCTGTATAACAGAGAACAATGGTTCTCCCTTTCACCACCCTACCACCCTGGTTTTTCTAGCTATGACCAAATGGAAGAAACAAATCCCTGTGTTCAAGCACCCACTTGAAACTCTGAGGACAACAATCCTCCCTAGCACCACCCTACCTCCCTAATTATAAATCTTTGTTACTGAAATTTATTACAGTGATACAACATTTATCAATAGATTACCAATATCATCACTATTCTGCTACACTCCTCTTATTTTATTGCATCAGTGTCTTCCTGCTCACATCTTCTTGCGCTTTCTATTCTTATGCTCTGTCTCTGCATGCACACCTCGACTTTCTCTTCCTCTCTCAGATATGGATTTTGTTCTATCTCTTTCTTCTACATTTTATGCTCTATGCACCATGTCCATTCTATGTGCTATGCCTCCCTTCTTCTCTTTTGCGCATACGTTCGACTCCCCTTCTATGCACATGAATCATAATTGAAGACACACATCTCTTCTCTGTTCTATGTATATTTATCATTCCAAGTCCTCTTCCAGATCATGCATGCAACTCTTTGTCCTCTATGGAAGTTACAGTCTTCGACACTTTTCCATCTGTCAATTGTCTCTATGATGAGTCTTCATTCCATTGGTAGTTATCTCGAGCCTCTTCAGCTACTCTAGAAATCACCCTGAATCTCTTTGAATTCTCTGGCAGATAGAATCAATCATTTCTAACAATTACAATCAGTTTGTTCTGGCAGTTACAGAGAGAACCTCCTCACTCTCATCTCTTTAGCACCTTTTCCCTTCCTGAGAAAATTACACAGTGGGTGCTAGATTTTATTTTTAAGACCCTTCCTTTCACATGACCACGAACTGTGATCAGATGCCTATCCAAAAGGTGCTTCGCAACTTTCAGCATCATATATTCTACTGTGAGTCACCTCGATTTTCCCAACTACCGAACTCTAAAGTGGAGCTTAGAAATAATATCTCCTTCCCTTATTCTCTATTGGCGTGACCTCTAGTTGTGACCACACGCCAGTCAAAAAGGCACTTCGCGACTTTGCGTTTTTCTATCTCGTGAGTTAGATCTCCTCCATTCTTTGAAGTCCAAGCTCCCAATATCTGAACTTTGTCATGCCAAATAAATGACCCATGACATTCCACAATCGACGGTCTAAATCAAATCGTGAATTTTCATTTCGTGACTTCCTCTCTCAGATATTTTCACCTGGCCTCCTTGCAAATCTTTTGAAGTCGAATCCTCAAACGTCGCTCGCATTAGATTGATGGTCCACAATCTCCCATGATCCAACGGTCCAGATTTCCTCTCCTGCATGTGCAGAGCACTAAGGATCACGCATGTTGGTTTGATTGGATGGTTGTTGGTCTTCTGAATCGGTGATCCAATGACCACTTTCTCTCCTCCTCCTGAGCTTACGATGTCTTCTGACTTAGAAGATTTTCTAAGTATGCAAAGGTTTCTGTCTCCGAACCTTTCCTATTTTCTATCGTTGTTGTTCTATTTTTTATCATCGTTGTTGTTCTTTCCATCAATTACAAGAACACTCCCCCTATAAACATGCCAACAATCTCCCCCTTTGGCATTGATGGCAACCTTGAAAGGCTACACTATTATTCTTAGATCTCTAACTGTAGTAGACCACACCTTTTTCTCCTCCTTTGACAAAATGTCAAAGATAACTAAGAGTGACTTTTTTCTCCCCCTGAACAGATATACTATGAGCACTCTCACCCTAATCAGATAGACTATTTTAACTTGATAACAAGGTCATGCCTAACTTCTAGCATAGATACTCAAACTGAGCTTTTGGAAGCAGTTTAGTGAAGATATCAACAATCTGATCATTGGATGGAATATAATGCAAAGAAATAACAATGTTTATTACTTGTTCCCTCAAGAAGTGATACTTGATGGGTATATGCTTGGTCTTGGAATGAAATACAGGACTCTTTGACACACTAATTTCACTAGTATTATCACAATGAATTCAAATCGGTGTAGTGTATTTGACCTCCAAGTCTGCAAGTATCTGAATCATCCACAATACTTGGGTACAACAAGTGGCAGCTACAATGTATTCATCTTCTATAGTTGATAAGGAAATGGAGCCTTTCTTCTTGCTCAATCATGCTACAAGAGAATCTCCTAAGAATAATGCACCTCCACTCGTGTTTTTCCTTTCATCCATGCAATTATCCCAATCAACATATGAATAGACTGATAATTGAAAATTTTGATTCCTAGGATACCATAGGTCATAGTTCATTGTTCCTTTCAAGTATCTGAATATTCTTTTGACAGCTAGCAAATGACTCTATTTAGGTGCAGACTAACACCTTCCTACCATTCCAACAGCATGCATTATGTCTGGATGAGATGTTGTGATGTACAATAGGCTACCTATCATAGACCTATATGAACTCTGATCAACATCATGTGATTCATCATCCTTGCTTAACTTGCATCTAGTGACCATAGGTGTGCTCATAGGTGTAGAATCTTCCATTTGAAACCTTTTTAACATTTCTCTTAGATATTTCTCCTCAGAAATAAATATTCCTTTAGACCTATGAATAATTTGCAAACCAATAAAAAATGAAAGTTCACCTATCATAGACATTTCAAATTCAGACTGCATGGCAGAAGCAAACCATTGTACCAATGAAGCATTATTACTTCCGAAGATTATGTCATCTACATAGACCAACACAATGAGAAAATCATTATCCTGTGTTTTGATATATAGATTGCAGTCAATTGTTCCTCTCTTCAACCCTCTGTCTTGAAGATACTTATCCAATATGTAATACCAGGCATGAGGAGCTTTCTTCAACCCATATAAGGATTTCTTCAGCTTGCATACAAGGTCAAGATTATCTGACAATTGGAAACCCTCTGGTTGTTCCATATAGACTTCGTCTTTTTGATATCCATTTAGAAAACCTTACTTGACATCCATTTGGTAGACTTTAAACTTCTTATGAAAAACATAGAAAAGAAACATTCTAATAGCTTCTAATATTTCTATGGGCACAAATGTTTCATCAAAATCTAGTCCTTCTATTTGAGCATATCCTTTGCATACCAATCTATCCTTATTTCTTACAATATTTCCTTTCTCATTCATCTTGTTTTTGTAGACCCATTTGGATCCTATTACATTTTTATTTGTTGGCCTAGGGACAAGTTCCCAAGTATCATTCTTTTCAATCTGATCCAGTTCGTCATTCATTCATTTTAACCAATTTACATCCTTATTGGATTCATTAAAGTTATTGGGTTCCACCATGGATATGAAGGATACATGTGATTTCTCGGTGTCTTTGATTATCTTTCTCCTAGTTTGTACACCTTTGTCTTTCTCACCAATTATCTGACTTGCAGGATGTTTATTTTGAGTAATTCTGGAGGAAGGATTTGATGTTGATTGTTTTCTTGACTCTTCTTGTCTGGGTGTCTTTTCTCCGCCTGATTCATCATCTGCCTGTGACTTTGAGATTTGTTTTTTTTCATTTTCATTATCCTCATCATCTTCTTCATCTGACTTGGTGCTTATTCTCTGTTGATCTTTTATGGGAGCTTCTTCATCAATTCGAACATCAATATAGTATACTAATTTATGCATTCTTTTGTTAAATAATTTGTATCCTTTACTGTTCATTGCATATCCTAAGAAGATACCTTCATCATCTCTACCATCAAATTTTCCCAGACGATCAAAATTATTTTTGATGTAGCATTTACTTCTGAATAATTTGAAGTGCTTGATTGATGCAGGTTGACCAAACCACAGCTCATATGGAGTTGTATCATTGTTCGGCCTTAGATGCACTTTGTTTAGAATATGAACAGTCGTGTGAACAACCTCCACCCAAAATGTTTGTGAAATTTCCCTTTCACTCATCATAGCCCTTGCCATATGTTGAACTGACCTATTTTGGCATTCTACATCTCCTTTTTATTGGGAAGTACCTCGAATAGTATATGCTCTTTTAAGTCCATGTCTCTCACATAATTCTTTGAAATCTCTTGACATAAATTCTCCTCCCCTGTCTGAGCGAATTACCTTTAACTTCCTTCCTGTTTGATTCTCAAATAATGCCTTAAACTTTTTGAACTTCTCAAATGCATCAGATTTTATTCTTAGAAAGGCAACCCATGTAAGTCTATAGAAGTCATCAATGACCAGCATAAAGTAACATTCTCATCCAATTCCTTCCTTTCACGATGGTCCACACAAATCCATATGAATAAGATGAAGTGGTTTCTCTAAAGATGTGAAACTCTTAGATTTGAATTGAACACGATTCATCTTCCCCATTTGATAAGATTCAGATACAGATTTATGAGGGTTAGATATTCTTGGAAGATCTTTCACAGCACCTTCATTATTCAGCTTGACAATATGATCAAAATTGAGGTGTCCAAGCCTTATGTGCCATAACCAACTTTCATCAATTTTTCTTAAATTCCATTCCTCCTTATCTTCCTTTAGAACATAGATATTGTTTTCATTTCTAACCCCTTTTGCAATCAACTCTCATGTGTTCATTGTTTTTATTTTACAATATTTGGCAGTGAAAGTGACTTCACATTCTCTGTCACACACCTAACTGACAATAATAAGATTATTATTTAATCCATCAACAAATAATACATCTTGAGCTTTGGCTCTTCCATTACCTAAGATTACTAGACCTTTACCTTTGATCTTTCCTGGAGCATCATTTCCAAATGTCACATTTCCTGATTTACTTTCTTTGAGTGATAGGAACTTACTTTTGTCACCTGTCATATGACTGGAGCATCCACTATCAATATACCAGGGGTTCTTTTGTCTTTGAGCTACTAACACTAATCCACACTTGTTATCTTCTTTCTTCTTCCAAACATTGACGTTTTTAGCTCTGTGATTTGAAAATGGCTTATAGTTATTTAGGCGACGGTCTGCAGCTTTATGTCCATAATTATGGCAAATGTAACATTCTAGTTCATTGAATAAAGGATCATAACGATTGTTATGCTTAATTTGTGTCCCTTTCTCAGCCATCACATGATTTGCAGTTTGTTTTTGTTTGTTACTTGGCTATCTCATTATTTGTTGTGGAAGATATTTATTCCTTGGGTGTCTTGATTGCTCATGTCTAAACCTTAATGAACAATTTACAGCTTTGTGTCCAAAGTTATAACAATAAAAACAATATCCATAGAAAAAATCTTTGTACCTGGAAAATGGATGTATTCTTTAAGCAGGTTGATTTCTTCCATGCTGATGATTTCCTTGAGAAGAGGGTATATTATTTCTTTGTTCTATAGATTCAGTTTTGGTACCTTTTTCTTCACTCCTCCTTGGAGGTTGATTATATTCCTTTGTTTCTGCAGGTTTGTTGTTGTCAATGGTTGTAGATTTGACAAACTTGATGGATTATTTCTTGCTTGGCTAACTACTACTTGATCCCTCTTCATAACCCAAACCATTTTTCAACTTTGGATTCCTTTGTTGATTCAGAATGGCAGTTAATCCTTCTGAGGCTTTAATACTTGTCAGATTCTGATGATATAAGGCCTGAAATTTCTCTAGATCTTTTCTGACAGACACTACAACTTCTAGTTTTTCACCTTTTTTTTTGGATTCCTTTAATTGTTGTGTGAGGATATCCTCAATCCTCTTAGATTCTTCTAACTTAACTTTCAATAGAGAAATTTCTTCATATGGTTCATTGCATGTTTTCTCATACCTGAGCAGTAACTGTTTTTCTTTTCTTTTCTTTTCTCTGAGTCTATCAATCTCTTCCATGGAACTGACAAGTTCTCCTTCAAGATCTACTACTGCTTCACAATCAACGAACTCACTTCCTGTATCTTCAGTTTTTAGATCTTCTAAGGCTATTAGCATGACATCATTTATTTTACTTTCAATAGAAGATTCATTATCTTCATCATCTTAAGGATCGTCATCATTGTTTACACAAAGGCCTTTCTTCTTAAAATTATTCTCTCTATAGACCTTCTTGTGTTTATGCTTTTCTTCATCATCATATGTCTGATCCTTTATTTTGTGAGGACACTTAGATGAAAAATGACCTATCTTACCACAGTTGAAACATTTGAAGGGAATTTTACCTTTGTATTTGCCTAATCCTTTCGTTAGTCTTCTCACAAAATTTTCTTCAATCTCATCTATATCAGATTCTGTGTTTTTCTCTTCTTTAAAAGATGCCTCTCTTGTAGTCGATTTACCTTTGGTGATTCTCATTTCATAAGAATTTAGGGTTCCAAGAAGTTGATCTAATGTCAATGCTTTGAGATCAGTTATTTCCTCGATAATAGAGACCTTTGAGTTAAATCTATCAGGAAGAGATCTTAATATTTTTTGGACTAGAAAAGATTCATCTATCGTTTCACCTAGACCTTTCATAGTGTTTACAACTTCTTCTATATGTAAGAAGTACTTATCGATAGTTTCATCTTCGTCCATATTTAACTACTCAAATTTCAGTTTGTGAGTCTAAAGTTTTGTGTCTTTCACCTTTTCATTACCTTCATAACTACTTATCAGCCTGTCCCACATAAATTTTGTTGAATCACAGTGCATGACTTTGAAAAACTTGGCTTCTACAAGTCCATTGAAGATGGCATTCATTTCTTTTGAATTAAAGATAAACTCCATCTTATCATCTTTTGAGGCCAAGACTACAAGCTTCACATATCCAGTTTCAATGACATCCCAAACATTAGAACCCAGGGACATTAAATATGTTCTCATCCTTATTTTTCAGAAGGCAATGTTTGTTCCATTAAAAAGAGGGACTCTATTAGTTGAACTTTCTTCATGACTAGTCATGATCAAGATTATGGATCTACCTTTGATCAAAGGCACCATATCTGATACCAATTGTTGGAAAAAAAACTAAGAGGGGGGGGGGTGTGAATCAGTTATTTATATATAAGCTTGAAAATTTTCAACTTATTTTCTAAATCTTTCTAGATTATTATTTAATGTGTTGCTAATAAATTAACATGCATAGATATACAATATTTGATCAATCGCACATAATACATTGAGACACTTATTTTCTCGAGGAAACCCATAAAGGGAGAAAAAATCTTCTTCTTAGGATGTCAACCAAGGTCCAAATTTCATGTACATCACAGCCTTTGAGAACCAACTCAAATATGAGGCTACAACCTATGATAGCAAGCTACAACTTTCTGAGAGAACCAAATCTATGGTTTCTATAGCACCCACTAGAAGGAAGGACCAACTCCCTGAGTGTTCCAGCACCAACTGGATGGAAGCACCAACTTCCACTCACACAGGAACCAACCTATATAACAAAGAACAATGGTTCTCCCTTACACCACCCTACCACCCTGGTTTTTCTAGCTATGACCAAATGGAAGAAACAACTCCCTGTGTTCAAGAACCCACTTGAAACTATGAGGAAAATAGTCCTCCCTAGCACCAACCTACCTCCCTGATTATAAATATTTGTTACTGAAATTTATTATAGTGATACAATATTTATCAATGGCTTTCTAGTCTCATCATTGTTTTGCTACACTGCTCTGCTATGCCTGCATCAGTGTCTTCATGCTCGCATCTTCTTGCACTTTCTATAGTTCTTCTATGTCTATGCATGCGCACCTCGGATTTCTCTTCTTCTCTTAGATATGCCTTTTGTTGTAACTCTTTCTTCTATGTTTTATGCTCTGTGTTCCATGTCCATTCTATGTGCTACACCTCCCTTCTGCTCTTCTACGCATATGGTTGGCTCCCATTCTACATGCATGAATCATAATTGAAGATACACATCTCTTCTCTGTTCTACGTATATTTATCATGCCAAGTCCTCTGCCAGATCATCCACACAACTCTTTGTCCTCTCTGGTAGTTACAGTCTTCGACACTTTTCCATCTGTCAATTGTCTCTATGATGAGTCTTCATTCCACTAGTAGTTATCTCGAGACTCTTCATCTCCTTTGGCAATCACCCTGAAGCTCTTCAAATTCTCTGACAGATACAATCAATCATTTTTTGCAGTTACAATCAGTATTTTCTGGCAATTACAGAGAGAACCTTCGTGCGCTCATCCCTTTGGCGCCTTTTCCCTTCCTGATAAAATTACACAGTGGGCACTAGATTTTCTGGATAAGCCCCTTCCTTTCACATGAACATGAACTGTGATTAGACGCCTATCCAAAAGGAACTTCATGACTTCATGCATAATATATTATGTTGTGAGTCACCTCGATTTTCCCAACTCCTGAACTCCGAAGTGGAGCCTAACAGCGCTAGCTCCTTCCCTTATTCTCCATTGACGTGACCTCTGGGTGTGACCACACACCAATCAAAAAGGTGATTCACGTTTCACAATCTCCTAGGTTAGTTATCCTCCATTCTTCAAATTCCAAGATCCCGAACTCCAAACTTTTTCATGCTAGATCAACGGCCCATGAGATTCCATGATCAACGATCCAGATCAAATCACGAATTCACATTTCGTGACTTTGTCTCTCAAATATTTTCGCCTGGCCTCCTTGCAAATCTTCTGAAGTCTGAATCCTCAAACTTCATTCACGTCAGATTGATGTTCCACAATCTCCCACGATCCAATGATCCATATTTTCTCTCCTGCATGTGCAGAGTGCTAAGCCTTGCACACCTTGATTTGATTGGATGGTTATTGGTCTTTCGAATGGGTGATCCAATGACCACTATCACTCCTCCTCCTGAGCTTATGATCTCTTCTGACTTAGAATATTTTCTAAGTATGCAAAGGTTTCTATCTCCGAACCTTTCTTGTTTTCCATCACTGTTGTTCTATTTTCCATCGTTGATGTTGTTCTTTCCATCAATGACAAGCACACTCCACCTATAAACATGCCAACAAACACTACTCACGAACTCTTGAACTCTAGAGGGGATCAACAGTCCCAACTCCTCACTAAGATGAACAGTTCTCAACCATTTCACAGCTCTTGGCTTCGAGAATTCTTGAAGAACCACGCCACGAATCTCCTAGAGTGTTGAATTAGTGAATTCATACAATTCGCAGATCAATGGACCCCATACTCCTATTAACCAATGCTTGTGATATGCTTTGGGACTTTGGAATTCGCGAGTTTCGGGCAACTCACACTCTCTATCCTCTGGATCACTGGAATGACGAATCCATGAAGGAATGTAATCAATGTTCACCACATCCCCATGGATAGATAGTCCTGATATTGTTTAGGCTTTGGGAATTCGGGTACTTTCAAACTTCTAATCTTTGTATCCTCTGAATGCTAAACTTCTGGAGGTTTTGATCAGTCACCATGCATCTCCTCCGATCGGTGGTCGGGATCTCTTCCTCACTTCAGAGCTTCGAAACTTTTTAAACCTAACACTTTACCCCTCATTTCCTCCAAAGTGATAAAACTCCAGAGAACAAGATGTGTTTCCATGTGTCCTCCTCTTGATTGACGGTTGTGAGAGACTCCATCCTTTTGGACCTTCGAGATTATGTCGAACTTTTACCACTGCACCTCCTTGCTCTCAGATGGTCGGTCTTCCAAACTCAATGATCTATTGGCATGTTTCCCTTCTGTGATCAACTCTCCAAATCAAATCTGGTCATCAAAACTTTGGGAGTTCCAAATCCTTTTCATCCAATGTGTAAAATCTGTTGAAATTTTGAATTCTGAAGGATTTCCAAGGTTAACAACCCTGCAACTTCTCTAGATCTAATGGAAAAAAAAGGGGGGGTTACCTTCTCCACGAGTGGATCTCATCCACTCCTCCTCCAAATTGATAAAATTCTCCTCCTTCAAAATATATTCGCCGCTAACCTTCTTGTGCTTGACCACGCGAGGTGATTTGAACCTATGGCGCTCTCTTATGTGCTCCTCTAAAAAATTAAAAGACTCAAACTTAGAAATTTTTCTAAGACCTTCCTATGCATTTCTTGTGCTCATTCACTTTGATACTATGAAGGTTTCTGAGAACCTTTCACCCACTCCTTGCATTCACCATACTTGAACTTCTCAACACTTAGCTCAGTGTTGTCCCAGTGCACACCTTGCACGGAAATTATTCAAGCTCTACACTCCACTGAGTGATTGTGCACTCCTTGCACTTGCTTGACAATCTTACCCTTGAAATGTCCTTGACCTCTACACACTTTGTAGGGTCTCTGTGCACACTTTGAATATCTACCTTAAGCTTATAATTTCTCAAACTTCAAAGGGGTCTTGGCCCTTTTTTCTCCAGTTGATTTTTTATGCCCTCTTGGCACTCATGTTCTTCCCTCTAGAGCTTTGAGACTTAAAACACTTTGTCTCTGGTGCATTCCTTGCACTTTCTCAATGAAATCCTTGCAAAGCCTCCTCCTTTCCTGCTGAAATTTTACACTATAATAGGTGTAGGTACACTCCTTGCGCTCGCTCTCGGAGTGTTTAGTAACTTTGATGTGACTTTTTTTCACTATTCCTTCTGATCCTTTGTATAGTTCTAGTGTTCCTACCTTGCATGCCCTTTCCTAAACTCGAGACATATTTCAAACACACTCCTTGTGTTGGCTTCATAGATTTTTTCAACAACTCTAGTGTGCACTCCTTGCACTAGCCTTAAGAGCCTAGAACTACTCAGAAAATTACAGATAGATAATTTTTATCTACTCCTGCAAAAGGAAACATACATGCTCTAACAACATTCCTAAACATACACAATAACCATTCAAATATTCAGAAAACTCTCATATAAAACCATCCACAAAGAAACTCATAAAACAAGGGATTCTGCTTTTGTATTAATATTGAATGTCATTTACACTATGTACAACACTAGAATGCAACATAGTCTCAGCTCTTCTTCCTCTCCTCTTCTCTCTTCCTCTTCTAATGGCCAACCACCTCTACTTGGATTGTACAAAGACAATGGCTTGGTTTTCCTTGATCCTAAAAACATTAAGTCACATTGAATTACATTAAAATTTTAAATTTAAGATCAAATTTTGAGAGGACTGGCACGTCTCTCTTCGGCATTCATTCCATCCAAGTGATCTAATGCACTATCTTCTGATGCGTAGACGAATTGGAGAGATGGTCCTACATCATTCTCCATGTCCCATTTTCTCTCACCCATACCTGTCACTGACATCCTTGAATTCTCACTACTCATTGTTATATTTCCACTCTCCACTAATATTACCATCCCTTGGTTCATGTCTCCTCACATGACCCAACTTCAAATACATTCTAGGACTTGCAATTCCCTATTGGGTCAGGAAGCCTATGAACCCACAGTCTAGTTTTAAAGAAGGTTGATATTTCGTCATCAATTGATAGGTATAGGTCCCACTCTGTTATTCATGAGAAAGTCACCACATCAATACTCACAGTTCTTTGAATTGTTCTTTGAAGCTATAACAGTATGCCATCTCTATAATATTTACGTTGGTTTGCATGTCTCCATGGATAATCACCTTTTCTAAAGGAGAGAGCCCAAGGCTATGGGCTCTCTGTTCCACCGAGATAGGAGGTCCTCATATTCTATATTATATTTCTAGGACAAAAATTCAAGAGGAGGATGAATTTATCTCATTATGGAACTCTTTTGTGGGATCTACTTCTTGTAGGTTCATGAGTAACTAGGAAAATTTCTAGCAACTTCATTTTAGTTCAATTCGACATTCAGTGTCTGGATGATATGATTTAAATAAATCCCTCGTTCATCACCACTAACACCAATGAAGGGGAAGAGTTCAATCATCTTCCCTATGAAGTCCAAATCCATTGTTTACCTTGAGGACTACTCGACTCATTCTAGGACCTATGTCGAGTTACGACTATATCCTAGACAAATGATTTTCTCTTACTCAAAATTGACTTCCCCAACAACTTGGTTTGATACTTTGGTCTACCAATGATGATGATTTTATCTTACTCAAGATAGTTGCAATAGTCATTCCATGAGGTACTTGGATCAAGAGAGAGAAAATTAATAGTTGTGGGGGCCTATTGGCACCCCAAATTTTGGGTTAATGACACATGCATGAAAACACAAAGTTGTGCACGTTCATTCCAGTTCTGCGTGTGTCTAAGCACGTGCTTGAGGAGTGAAAAGAAGTGTGCATTGGATCAAGTTTTGGTAATGTGCGTCAGGTTGAGTTTAGGGATGTTCTCCAAAAATCAAGAAGAAACACATTGGAATCAAGAAAGGAATCATCAGGAACCCTTCCCAAATGATTACTGCTAGCATCATAAGGGAACATGGAGAAAAAAAAGGATGAGTTGGAAAGGTAACTTTAATATTTTCCTGATTCTAGAAAGGCTACATGGAATGCAGGAAGGTTATAGAAGCATGTGATAATGTTAGTAAATATAGCGAGAGGAGAAGAAATGAAAGAGATAGAGATAGAGAGATGAGAAGGATATAAAATTAAGCAAGGATGCCAAGGAAAGAGTTGTTGATTCACTAATAAATTACTAATCATTCATTGCTCAAAAGTTTGCTCTGAGATTCTATAGTATTGTAATGTCCATGTTTGTAAATTTGAATCTATCATTTTTTATAGGTCCAAAAGAATGTGCATGGTTCAATGTATTGTAAATATGGGAATTATCTAAGGGAACATGTGACTTTTTTGTTGGTGATACGTGCTTTGATCAATGTGTTAGCATCATAAGTCACTCTTGGATTGCAGCAGGAGCAGAGTCCGACGCCCATCAGTTTATGTCATGATTTAGTTTTGAATGGGGTGATCAGATGTGAGTGAACTCAGAACAATATAGCCTTAACTCAGGAAATCGGGCCTGGTATGTAAAAAAAAAGGGATGTCTTGATCCAACTTCCATCAGTAAGTTGAGTATAAGATGGATAGATGGAAGACTTAATGAGATGAGTGAGCAAGACTGCCTTGGGCATTAGGCCTTTGGCAGCTTGAGGAGGAAATACTCAGAAGAAAAGATCCTCTTGACCTCGAGTTTCAAGGAACTGAAAGGTGGCTCGACTGGATCCTCCAATTCCGAGCCATTTAGCATTGAAAAAGCACAAGAACTGATTAGAAACCCTGTGACTATTACAATGATCCAACCTACATCATCCTATAACAGCGCAACTCGACTAGATCCTCCAATTCCAAGTTGTTCTAACACAATGTAAAGAAAGAGATGGAAAGAGGCTAACATCCATAAAGTAAGAAGTCTCAAATGCCAATACATAACCAGAGTGACCAACGCTTCATCAAAACTTTACCATCGGGAGCCTAGCTCAACCATCGATCCTTACAAAAATAGAAAAACTGAGTACATATACTCAAAAAAAATCACACAATAGAGGCGTGCTAGACTTTCAAGATGGGGCATCTCTTCAATCAAATCTGGCATGTACTCCTCTGTCATATGCAATCTTAACTCTCCATGAATCATGCTGAGGAGTAGTTGAGCCCTTAAATGTTGAATTATCATGCATAGACTTCCCTGGTGAGTCAAGGACATCGGCATGGCTTCTGTGGGAAAACCAACACAGAGGACCATCTCGGGTAGACTTCCTGCTGGGACATCCATACCTTGAAATTAATGAGTGAGGCGAGGTTTCAACCACCCTCTCTCTTCTTCATTCACTCCGAGTAGGTAGTAGGATTGAGATCAAGTTGAATTGGCACCTAAAGAACATGACAATCCCTTCTGCAGCTAAACCTGGCGCTTCGGCCCTTTGTGCAGTTCTTTCTATCGCCCGCAAGTGACTACAGGTTGTGACCCTGTGCCTATCTTCAAATATGATTTCGACACTTTGCGTCTCGCGACTGGGAGGAGGTTGTTCCTCATGCTTCAAAGCTACGATAGGAGAAACAATGACATAGCCTAATCACGTGCCACGCGTCCCTCTGGATGGACGACTGAGATCTTCTGGCGATAATGCGGGCCCGAGTCTTGAATGCTTTTGGCACTTTGCATCTCGCAACTATGAAGGGGCTTCTTCTTGTGCTTCAAAGTCGTGACAGGCGAAAAGGTGAAAATTCTAATCGCGCACCACGTGTCCCTGCAAAATGGATGGCTGATATGCTTTCGACGCTTCGGGACCTGCCTTGCCACGCGATAAACATTAAAACCCCTTCTCCAGGCCTATTCCTTTGTGACCAGGAACCAAAACCGCGGGCCCCACTCTAGGTGCTTTTGACACTTCAGGGTTCAGGGTTTCAAGATGTGAAATGACGAGGAGCCCTTACCCTTTGAAATCTCGAATACCAAAATGCCGACGTGACTAGATCTTGCACCACGCATCCTTTGGATCGGACGACTAAGATGATGTCAGCAGTTTCACTATGAAAATCCTGAAAGGCCCCACCCATGGCTCAGATCTTGCGCTGCATGTCTTTTTGATCAATGGTCTCGATATTTTTGGGATTTCTTGCACCGGGAGTTCACGATGCATTTCTTCCTCAAATTCCCAATTGACCAATCTGCGAAAGCATGGATGTGCACCGCGTGTCCTTCAGATGGACAACCAAGATGGCTTTGTCATAAAAAGGGGGCTACCTCCATTCCCAGGCTCGCTTGACACAACCTAGTACTAGGACCGTGGGCTCAATTTCAAAGGTACCTTTGGCATTTTGCATTTTGGCAATTTCAGCTGCAATGGATGGGAGATCCCTTGTTTCTTAAAATGTCGATCCTCGAAATGCCGATTGGCTACCACCTTCCCCAACTGGATCGGACGGCCCAGATTTTCCTTGAAATATAGGTGCTATCTCTTGTGATAAATCTCGGGCAACTTGGTAGGCCCAAAAACCCGATGACCGTCGATTTGCTTTATAGATGGATCGTTTCCACTGAAATCAGACTACTCGCTCGCTTGCTTGCATTTTCCACCAAAATGGATTTTTTGTGCATTGCTTTATTGTGCTCATGGATGTGACCTTGGATTAGAACACATTTGATGGGTTTTGAAACCCCACTTCTTCGAATTCTACATCAAGGGTCTGAAATTGAGGAAAAACACCCTGCTTGCAAGAATTGGTGCTAACATTAGGCTCCATGGGGGATAGAGTCATCCCTGTGATGCTCTAAGAACTCATTTTTCAGTCCCAGTGCCTAGTTGTTGGGCTATGGAGTCAAGCTCAAAAAACCCCCTGCTGAAAATACAAGACGAAAAGTAAAAGAAAAACAAAACAAGATACATGCTCAAAATATCTTATTTATGTACAGTCCTAAACTATCAGAATCCTTTACATGGGGCTAGGTGAAAGGAAAATTCCACCATAGCCATTCAAGCAACTTCCAGAACAGAAGCTCCTTCAATCTACCGATGATGGATAACAGACGATGTAACTAGGACATCATAATGGTTACATCCTTTAATTCATCTTCAAGGGCTATCGTGAAGATGAAAGTGGGTGTCTCTAAGGCATAAAGGAAATGCCACTCCATGTATTTGTTGACAGGGTCATAGAATGAGTGGCCAATTCCAGAAAATTGGTGACATGCAACCTCCTCTACTACATAGTTGTTCACATGTGGCTGAATACCTCTGATAATAATAGGTGGGTGGACAACTGACGTAGGCTCACTGCTCTTAGGCGGTGGCTTATCCCTGACTGGCTCTGGACAGAAAATATCCTGCTCCTCTGGTTCTTTCTCCTCTTCTGGTTGGCTCTCCCGTGGGTCAGATTCGTATTCATCATAAACAGGGACCATGAGATGGCTCTGCTTGTTGTCATGTTGGTCAGTGTCTTCATAGTGATCAAATGTAGGATAACCTTGTTGCTCATCATCACTATAATATTCATCAAAAAGGGGATGACCTTCATTTCTATGTTCCTCCTCTAGAATAGTGATCCCATCAAAAATATCCATTTCAGAGACAATGGTATCTGCTGCTTCTGGTTGTTCATACATAATTTTTTTCTCTTTAATCCCACGTAAAAATATATCATGATAAACACCCTGGAGGAAAAGAGAAGAATCCTCTTCCACAACTAACCCTTCTTTAAAAATGAGAAGGTTTTTTTCATCATAAGTAGGGCTGCTAGGAACATCTGCTTCAACTCGATATCTAGGTGAGCCATTTACCATGGACCACATCTGCTCTATAAACTCATAATTTCCACAAGAGGCATGTTGATCATTATGAACATCTAAAAGAATAGATGCATCTGATATGATGTCAGATGCTTCCGTTCTAGGGCTAACACAATTAATATCATTCAACACCTCTATTTTTTCATGGCAAATGATTTCCTCCAAAGTAAAAGCTTCATCACAAACATGGTCTACAGGGCCAGCAGAGGCTTCATGAAGCAAAGAAAACTCCTCACAAAATTTTTCATACAAACAATCAGCTGGATAGTAATCTTTACAAAATGAATTGAAAGTTGTATGGAAATCTATCAAAGAATGGATACTTGCAGTGGGAAGAGATCGACACCAATCAAGAGAAGCTCCCTTTAATGAATAATTGAAGAGATTAATCTGGACATATTCATGCATGATATTAAGTCGATGAATAACCTCATGAAAGTCTAGTAAACACTCAGTTGGTACCTCTGAACTCTTTGCATGAAATTGAGGGAGGAAATCTTCCCATTCATCTCTATCTGGCAGTGGATTAGGAAAACCAACTATCTGGGAAAATTCACAGAAAGACAACCTTTGAGCTAAAATATTTTCCATTTCGAGTTAGTCGAGTCACCAATTGATCCTCGAAACATGGAGTCACTAGGTGAAATATTCACAGCCTCGAATATGCCTGGTCCTTGTTCACCATCAAAATCCAGATCTTACATTGTTGTTACCCTAGGAAGCTCCTCAGGCCAAGAAAGCAACTGCTGAAACCTTCTCGAGAAAGCTCCTCTGGGTTAGCTTTCAGGCGTACTAAAGTAGCCACAACTGAAATAGTGATGTGGAAACCTTGGAGTCGCCAGGTGCAAAGTAGCAATCTCAATAATTCTGATATCTGATGCACCTTCAAAATCAGTTGATCATTGTCATTCAATCCAAGGGAAAATATTCAACTTCGTCCCTGGCAACGGCTCCAGAAATGTTAGCGTCAGAAGTCACTCCTGGATTGTAGCAGGAGCAAAGCCTGACACCCATTAGTTTATGTCACGATTTAGTTTTGAATGGGGTGATCGAATGTGAGTGAACTCAAAACAGTATAGCCTTAACTCAGGAAACCGGGCCTGGTATGTAAAAAACAAGGGAGGTCTTGATCCAACTTTTGTCAGTAAGTTGAGTATAAGATGGATATATGGAAGACTTAATGAGATGAGTGAGCAAGACTACCTCGGGCATCAGGCCTTCGACAGCTTGAGGAGGAAAGACTTAGAAGACAAGATCCTCTTGACCCCAAGTTTCAAGGAACTGAAAGGTGGCTCGACTGGATCCTCCAATTCTGAGCCATTCAGTGTTGAGAAAGAACAATAACTGATTAGAAACCCTATGAATATTACATTGATACAACCTACATCATCCTATAACAATGCAACTTGACTGGATCCTCCAATTCTGAGTTGTTCTAACATAGTGTAAACAAAGAGATAGAAAGAGGCTGACATCCATAAAGTAAGAAGTCTCAAATGCCAATACATAACCAGAGTGACCGGCACTTCATCAAAACTTTACCATCGAGAGCCTAGCTCAACCATCGATCCTTACAAAAATAGAAAAACTAAGTACATATACTCAGAAAAAATCACACAACAGAGGCGTGCTAGACTTTCAGGATGGGGCGTCTCTTCAATCAAATTTGGCCTGTACTCCTCTGTCATACACCATATTAACTCTGCATGGCTCATGCTAAGGGGTAGATGAGCCCTTAAATGCCAAATTAGCATGCACAAACTTCCCTGGTGAGTCAAGGACATCGGCATGGCTTCTGTGGGAAAACCAGTACAAAGGACCATCTCGGGCAGACTTCTTGTTGGGACATCCATACCTTGAAATTAATGAATGAGGCGAGGTTTCAACCACCCTCTCTCTTCTTCATTCACTCCGAGCAGGTATCAGGATTAAGATCAAGTTGAACTGGCACCTGGAGAGCACGACGATCCCTTCTGCAGCTAAACCCGACGCTTCGGCCCTTTGCGCAGTTCTTTCTATCGCCCCCAAGTGACTATGGGTTGTGACCCTGTGCCTATCTTCAAAGGCACTTTCAGCACTTTGCGTATCATAGGTGGGAGGAGGATATTCCTCATGATTCAAAGCTACGATAGCCAAAACGATGACATAGCCTAATCACGCGCCACGTGTCCCTGTTGAATGGACAACTGAGATGCTTTTGGCACTTCGGGACATGCCTTGCCACGCGATAAACGTTAGCGCCCCTTCTCTAGGCCTGTTCCTTTGTGACCATGTGCCAAAACTGTGGGCCCAACTCTGGGTGCTTTCATCACTTCTGGGTTCAAGGTTTCGAGATGTGAAATGATGAGGAGCCCTTACCCCTTGAAATCCTGAATGCCGAAATGCCGATGTGACTAGATCTTGCACCATGTGTCCTTTGGATCGGATGGCTGAGATGACGTCAATAATTTCACTATGAAAATCCCAAAATGCCCCACCCATGGCTCAGATCTTGCACCGCATGTCTTTCTGATCAATGGTCCCGATATTTTTGGGATTTCTTGCACCGAGAATTCACGATGTGTTTCTTCCTCAAATTCTTGATTGACCAATCTGTGAAAGCAGGGATGTACGTCGCGTGTCCTTCATATGGATGACCGAGATGATTTTTCATAAAAAGGGGGCTACCTCCATTCCCAGGCTCGCTTGATGCGACCTGGCGCAAGGACTATGGGCTCAGTTTCGAAGGTACCTTCGGCATTTTGCATTTTGGCAATTTCAGCTGCAGTGGATGGGAGATCCCTTGTTTCTTAAAATGTCGATTGGCTGCCACCTACCCCAACTAGATCGGATGGCCCACATTTGCCTTGAAATATGGGTGCTATCTCTTGTGATAAATCTCGGGCAACTTGGTAGCCCCAAAAACCCGATGACCGTTGATTTGCTTTATAGATGGATCTTTACCGCTGAAATCAGACTGCTCGCTCACCTGCTTGCATTTTCCACCCGAAATGGATTTTTTGTGCGCTGCTTTATTGCGCTCATGGTTGTGACCTTGGACTAGAATGCATTTTATGGGTTTTGAAACCCCACTTCTTCGCATTCTACATCAAGGGTCTGAAATCAAGGAAAAACACCCCTCTTGCAAGCATTGGTGCTAACACAATGTATGAACGTGACGAATGGAATGAGGATGATAATAAAGTTTCACTTATTATGAACCTATCATGTGTATATTATGTGTCTCAATGAATTTATGACTTCCCTTATGCTCTCTTGTCCATTAAGTAGCTGTAATAAATGATATGAATGCAATCCTCAATGTGTAACATCCCCAACTCCCTGTGGGAAATCCCACACCAAATTTCTAAAATTCTGATACCAATAAATTTAATAATAATGCTATGCAGATGAAAAGAGTTATGCAAGAAAACAATAATGATTCATAAACATAATTATGGTACAGATTCCATAACAACAAATAGATAATTACAGACACAGTAATTAACAAAACACATAAGAGACAATTATATTTTGTAAATTAAACACCAACTGCGTGTAGATATTCCATGTTCCTCCCATCCATAGAACACAATGATCATAACTCTCAGCAATGGTTCACCCCCGATCTGGGGATAAAAAGCTACCAGGGCCAAGGGAATCCCAAGCCTAGCTAAGGTATAATAATAATTTCTCAGTCCAAGGTGCCAAACTCTTGCAACTATACTATAGTCTCTCATTCCCCACATGCATGTCCCACCCCAAGAAGTGTTCCCCTTCTCTAGTCAACATTCCTTCGACTACCCCACTTCCCTTCTAGGGCTTCAACAATAGGTCAGACATGAAGTCTCAAATCCCTCTAGTTATTTCCTAGCACACTAGGGATCAATTCCCAGTGGTTTCTCACCCAGATAAACTACTCATGGGCCTGATAACCCACCTCTTCCATAACATACAAACCTGACAACCCGCTTCTTCACCGACAAAAATACCAGGTATAGGTACATTGATGGACATAGTAGTGTACGTATGGTAGGGTAGAATGATGGAATGATGATTGAATGATGGGAAATGTACTAAATCCCCCAAAATACTTGCATGTGCCCTTTATGAAACATTGCACTACACGAGCTCCCTTGTCCCTACTTTAGAAACTTAGGATACATAAAGTTATATCCATACTTTAAACTTTAGGAATATTAATAAAATATTCCTATGGGCTTAATCCCCCTTAGCTTATCCATTTTCCTAGACTCTTATCCCCCTTTCCCTTTCTAATGGATTTTATCCCCCCATCACTTTTTGTTTGGTTGGTCTGCAAAGTGATGTATTTTATTAATAATATGAGTATGATTACAAATTACAATATAGGCACACTAGCCTTTTAATAATATAGGCCCCTTGGCCTAATAATCACATAGGCACTCTGCCCTCAAAACATATTTACAAAGGCACTATGGCCCAAAGTATCGTGGCTCACTAGCCTATAAGTACATTACAACTGGGGATCAACATGGGGTATTGCACGATGGATCTTTGTATGTGTAGTCCTTCATCCCCGACACAAGACCATATGGTCTCTATGATCCTCATAGCGTCTCGGGTGAGACCTTCTTCAACCTTGGTTGAATATTGATATGTTGATGCTTTAGGTTTTTTTTTGGTCAACTCTGGACGAACCCTAGGTCTTAGCCCCTGAGCATTAGGAAGGGTGAAAATAAACATGAAATGAACCAACATCCATCAACTGAATGATATGTTAGAAGTTTCCTAGTTTATGTAGGCTACTATTGTCGACTTATAGAGAATTTTAGAAAAATAACCATGCCATTCTTCAAATTACATCTAAAGAATGTTGAATTTTACTGGGACACTAACTACCAAATTGCTTTCCAAACTCTTGAAGAAAAAAATTCAATAGCCCTTGTATTGAAGGGTCCACATTGGGGCCTACCATTTCACATCTCTATAGATGCATCTGACACAACAATAAAAAAAAATCAAAAAATAGCTCAATAAAAATACCTACCTAGTGATTACTAGATCTATCAAAATATTGTAATTAATATTCAAAGTACAAATGAGAATACTACTAAGATCAAAAGACTAGTCTATGGAGGGAAATTGCAAGATGAACATGTCTCAACATTTATTTTTCAGAGACTCGGTGGTTACTATATAGGAAATTTGTACAAATTGTTATATTCTCTATCTAACGAAGCTCAATACTCCATATGAAGTCTTTAGATTGAAAATATTTCTGATCCAAATAAAAAATAAAATACAACTACATGATCATCCATTTTAGAGGGAACCATTTCAATTGTACAAGAAGTCAATTTACAAGCAAGCATTTTAAGGATTATATCAAATTATGCATGCAATTGAAGATCACAAGCAAGAAGTTGAAACTACAAGAAATCAAGTGAATATATGAAGACAACAAGCATCATGACGATACTAGAAAGAAGATACCAGAAGCAAGAAGTTGAAACTACAAGAAATCAAGTGAATATATGAAGACGACAAGCATCATGAAGATACTAGCAGTTGCTCCTATTGAATGGTATTCAAGTTGGTAAGAATTTTTTTCAATATTTTAATTTTGTTAAGAACAAAAATCAAAATTAAAAATGGTGATACCTTTTTACTCCTTTTACTCATAGATTTTTAAATACATTTTAAAAAGTGTTTTCAAATCCATTTCTAGTCATCATACATAAACCCTCTCTATCTTATATTCATACTTGATATAGACTTCTCAATCATATATAAGTCATAATATCCATTCACTTATTCAACCTATTGTACTATTACAATCTGGCCAACTATCTCTCATAATAACTTTGATATGATCAAAACCAACTTGAACAACAACCTCTCTACTTGTGCTCAAAATGAATTAAACAAATGATAATTTATTTCAAAAACATTATACTCTACCACCTCATTGTTCATTCTACACATTATACTCTGCCACCCTCTAAGTTGTTTTGAAGTTGTGATAGTCTGACATTTTTCTTCTGAATTCGAATCCATTTCTGTATAAAAACATTTGTTGCGCGCATGGAGAATAGGTAGAGTATTTTATAACAGGTAAGTTTCCAATGAATTTTCTATATGATATCTCCTTTGGGGCCTATTCATGAAGAAAATTTCATATATATTTGGGTCTTCTATAAGCAAGGTTTTCTACACAATTTGGTTTTCTACACAATTTATTCTTCATCTCAGATAGCCACCATAAAAAACTTTGTGTGTGAAATTCAGGTTGTTTGAACAATGTGTTTCTCAAGGTACTTACAAAAATTGACATACACAGAATTTGATCTCTCTTCATACAATGTTTTTTCCAAAGAAAATATTTTGAACACATCTTAAAATTGTTTTGATTGGCCACACATAGGAATACTTGTTTACAGGGTTTACACAAGTTTAAAGTGCACCGAATTAAACAACAGAAATGGAAGTTTGTTTTAAACCTTATGGAATTGAGATAACCAATGTAGATCCTGAATGCCAAGATATTATCCAAGAAGAAGGTTGGTATGAGTTCTTTTCTATGTTTCAGGGTCACAATCTTGAGGTTACAAGAGATTTTTCTCAGTATTTTGATGGAGAATGTGCCTATATAGGTAACCTAACAATTCAGATCTCTAAAAACTCATTATCACGGGTTATTGGCTTGCCCCAACAAGGAGAAAAGTGGTTAAAAAACAAACAAATTGAAGAAAAATCTTGGAATCCTTTCCTTAGCAAGTCAAGGTAGAGACCTAATTGGGAAGTTGGAGCTCTAAGAAATTGGTTGAAATATCCTTGGAAGGATTTGTTTTTTCTCATCCAAAAGTATATAACTTTTGAGGGGAGATATAGTCTTATGTTCTTATATCATATATGCCTCTTCTAGCATTTTAAGGATAAAAAACATATTAATATTCCCTATGATCTACTCAACAATTGACAAAGATGGATAAAGTCATTAAAAAGAATAATAGGAATGAAGATAGAAGTATTTATCACCATAGACTAATAAACATGAGTGTACCACATGAACTTCAAAATATTGATGCCACCTAGGAGAAATATATTTCTCGCAATGACTTTACATAAGAGACCATTAGAGATGACACTTCAAGAAAATCTAAAGAAAAAGAGAAATATGACTATGTTCAGCTAAGTGAATCAAGGGAAACAACTACTATGGGTAAAATAAAATCAGAAATAAAAGGGCCTTGAAAACAAAGAATCATATACAAAAACATAATTACTTGGGAAATGTCTAAAGAGATTAATAAACAGAGTAAAAAACACAGCCAAAAGGAAAAGCATGTATTCACAAAAATAGCAAAGAAGCCAATGACAAAATTCTCCACTCCTACTACATCAACATTGGGAATTTATAAAAAATAGCAAGTTATGCATGATTATATTGAGTCTTTAAAGGATGATGAAAGAGAACCATCCTCATTTACAAAAAAAAAAAAATAATTATCACCACATGAGGGTAAATAATTTTCCACTTTTACTGCCACTAATCAAAGAGGAACCTCAACACAGTCTTAAGATTTGAAGAAGGTGAAAATATATGTTCCATTTTTTGAGTTGGAAATGAACAAAAAGAAGAAAATAATTAAGAGGTTGAAGAGTTGAAAGTATTAAACAAGTGTGTTACGACACATAATGAAATTATTACTAATCAAAGCATTCAAATCATTGAAGAGAATGACAGAGTGAAGGAAGAAAATGAAAATTTGCAAAAAGAGAATGCCTTGTTGACAAAATAGGCATATCAATGGTATAAGTAGAAATAAGCAATGAAATTGGAGAATCAAAATATTAATATTAAGGTTTTAATGAAAAAACCCAGGAAGCAAATTCAAAGGGAATCCACATCTAATTTGGGTCTTTTATTACAACCAATAGGGGCCAATAGAATAAAGGACAAATAAACAAAATTTTGAGCATAAAATTGCACAGGGACATGATATAAATTATCCTTGGGGTAGATGTTGGTCCTTAATTTTTTCATTAAAAGCCACATAAACCTTATTCATTTTGGCCAGATCTACATCCTTTTCCTCATTTTTATGCAGGTTGACTACATTCTTCCCTAATAAAGATAAATACACCCATAAAACATTTTTTTCACTATTTTGTTTTAATTTTTGTTATTTAGCATATTTAAGTATTGGAAATTCCTGGGTAATGAATAAGCAAGGTTCAAAAAGGATCTCGATCCTGACTTGTTGGTTTATATGGAAAGAACGAATAAAACACTATATGATGATCATTTTCTCTCGTCCTAGGCAGTGGTCTTCAAGATTTTAGGAGCTTTCAATATATTTTTACCAGCTCGGTATTTTCAGAGTTTAAGATAGAACCTGATCTGAGGAAAAATGGTTTCTCTTTAGCCTTTTTCGATGGAGCTGCTATAGCTAGAGGATCAAATTGTGGTGTAGGGGAACTATAAAATTCTAAAATTCCCAAGTTTATCGATGGTATTTCAATTCTGGATCCGGATCAAATATAAAAGCCAAGTTGTTAGGAGCTTGGGCTACTCTTACCATCGCAAATATTTTGGACCTTCAATATATTCAGGTGTTGGGGAACTCCAAGTTGATAATTGAGTGGCTTGACCAGAAAGGAAAGCTCCAAGCAATCAATATTGAAGGTTGGAAACCTAGAATTAAGGACATGATCCCCACTTTCAAAGTTATCCACTTTCATCATATTTTCAGAGAAGCAAATGGGAAGTTGATCACTTGTCAAAAAAATCCCTATCGATAACAAAAGGAAGAATTTCATACTTCACTTGGGATGAACAAAATGCGGGTCCTACTCTCCAAGTGGATATCTTTTAAATCCTTTACTTTTTTCTTTCTTTTTGTTTATGCTTGATTGTTTCCTTTTGGCTTGGATCTAGGAAGTATTCTCAGGCTCCTAGTTGGTAATTCTCCAAATTTGAACCCTTTGATGTGGGTGGTTTATGTTTCGTATCTTTGTTTTGCATGACTCGGAAGCTTAGCTGTTCATCGTGCTCAAGTATTTATTCTGAAAAGTTTTTTTTTTGTTCATAGTGGATCAAACTAGTCTCGATTATGTTTCTCTGCGGATGTAAAAAAAAAATTATCATAATATAATTTTTGTACGAATTTTCTTTTGGAATTTTTTTTATTGGAAATTCACTTTTTATCATTTTTTACAAGAAAGAAGTTAATCTGGTAAATCATCCTTTGTTAATATACTTGTAGAGATTTCCAGGAAAAATGAATAAATGGGTTTTGATCCTTGGGTTCATGACACATTTAGTTTCCTCTCAGATCGATCCATTAGAGATCAAACATAACGGTTCGGTCAATGTGGCGGTCAACGCTACACCAACACAAAAATCACACACCAACAGGGAAGAAATGTGCACCTCCTCTAGAAGGCATGACTGGGCACACATCTGACTATTCTAGGGATCAAATCAAGTGTATCCATATGATAAATTAAGGATGTAATTAATCCATAGAGGATTGATAGATTTGTTAGTTTCATTTTGGTTTGTATAAATAGCTATAAGGATTGGAATCTGAAGTAAAAAAAAATTCAATTATGATATACAAAGAACTTTTAAGCTAAGTGTTGTATCAATTTTTATTTTTAATATAAAGTGGTTCTAAGTTTATTTAGTTAGTATATCTTACTATGTGTTCACTTGGAAATAATGGAGCACTAAGTAGTTACGTAGTTGAACTCTACTTGTTTAATGTAGATCTTATTTTCAAGGTGTTAGCGTCAGAAGTCACTCTTGGATTGCTTGCAGGAGCAGAGCCTGACACCCATCAATTTAATGTCATGATTTGTTTGAAAGGGGTGATCAAATGGAAGCAAACTCGGAACAGTTGTCTCAACTCAGAAACTAGGCCAGGCATGCATGAACGAGTGAGGTCTTGATAAACTTCAAACAGTGAGTTGCAATAAGGGTGAGTAGACGGAAGACTTCACGAGAAGGGTGCAGGGGTCTGCTATAGGCATGAAGCTTCTAACAGACTGTGAGAGAAAGCATATGAAGACAAGATCTTCTTACGTCCAAATGCAGGAAACTAGAGAAAACAACAATGCAACAATAAATCATTTATCATAACATAACCGCGTTAATTCATATGAAGCATTCGATCATGAACTCTCCAGCAAGAGATGAAACATAGATGGAAAAGGAAAACTGTTTGTCATAAAACAAGAAATCTCAAACATTGATACATAACCCAGAAAGCTAGAATGTTTGCTGAAACTTTACAGTCGGGAGATTAGCTCTACCATCGATAGATACAAAAATGGCGAAAACGCCTTTATATACTCAGAACAACAATAGCAGAGAAATCAAGACACTGCATTGAAGGCTTTGCATCTGCATGGATTTCTGACAGTCAACCTCTGAGAGATCGTGCAACTTATGTCAGACGCAATCTATTTCTTTGACAGTTCCAACGGTGAATCGACGTGCCTTCAATTCATTGTCGTGCTTTCCCATTATGGCGGAGGCGACATCTAACCACCACCAACCGCTTCAATAACTGCTTCATCGGGATTGAGGATGGCTCGACCAAGTTGCCATCTTTGGGACGTGGAGAGCCTCCTGTGCTGCCACCTGGAATAACTAACTGACTTGGCGAATGAGTGTGGAGGCCAACGCAAAGGATGAGGTGCGTGACAGGAGTGGTGGCATCGGATCATGAGAGTGTGAAGGAAGTGTTGAGGTGCGAGGGGGGCGACAGAGGAGGTCACCTGGCAAAAGACAATAGGCGGAAAGGGGAAGAGGAAAGATAATGGCCTTGTGCCTTAGCGAAGAGGTGACGTGGAAAGGAGTGGGACACATGGCAAGCGACGAGTGGATGATGAGAAGAGAGGAGGATTACGTGGACCAAAGAGGGGAGGTGGATGGATGACAGACGACAGCAGGAGAAAGGCGATTATGGAGGATGAGATGACGAGAGAAGGGTCCATGCTGGCCAAACACAAAGAAGCTGGGAATGACAGGGTCGCGCGAGCGCCGTTGATCCGGGCGCTAAGATCTCAGTCGTCGAAAAGTTGCACCCCCGATTCCGGACCCCCCCCCTCCGCTTAAAGGT
>JZKD02S1498285.1:472171-491462 GCA_000966675.3 Picea glauca | reverse complement strand
GGGGGGGGGGTCTGGAATTGATTTTATCGTCGTTGATCCAGGCGCGATGATCTAGGTCATTGAAGAGGTGTGCCCCGGATTCCGGACCCCCCCCCGCTTAAAGGTAGAAAGGCAGGGGGGGTCCGGAATCACACCTGCGCCGTTTATCCAGGCACCGCGATCCTTGTCGTCCAGAATTGATTTTTATTTAATCATGGGCATGTTAGCACCCCGAACTTAGGACAAGTGGGTTTTTAACCCATTCCTTTTCATTATAACCCCCCTTTACAAGAAATATCGCTAACAAAAGGTATTTTTTGTAACCGATTAAGTAAAACCAGTTCCTATATAATGATGTAATCAGTCCTCATTCAATAAGAGATTGTGAGCGTAGCCTCACTAGTGTTTGTTTTTCATAATTCTAAGTTGGTATTAGAGCGATATTGGATATTCGAGAGATCCATTACTCTGAGGCGAGATCCAAAGTGAAAGATCTCAAATTAATTGAGTAGGGGCATCGATTTCTCCCCATGCAGTGTTAGAGGAGCCTCGATCTCTCTCACACTTATGAAATCCCTCAAAATCAGACCACTCGTGCTCCCTTTGTATGTGTCTAAGAGAAATAGGGCACTCATGCTCATGCTCCCACTCTCATCTAGCATTTCAATGCCCCCCCTTTCATTTTACAGAAGCGCTAACGCTACCCTTTACTATTCAGAGGAGAGTCAACCATTCTAATAGTCGTGGTTGAATCACATGAGGTTGTGAGAGCGTCTTCTTTTGTGAGAGCCCTAGAACATAGGCAGCAACTCCATTGTGAGGTCATGTGAGATTGGGAGAAGCATGTTCAAGGTAGCTAGAGAGGTAGTGGGGGGACCTAGAGGGACTATAGTGATAATAGTGGAGTCCATTCAATGTAATATGGACTAGGTCCACTATATTGTTAAATAAAGCTCACTATGTTAGTTAGATATAATAAATGGGTAGCTAGATATAATAAGTGTAAGAGGACTTCTTAGAAGGTTCTACTTCTAGAAGATTTCTCCTCTAAAATGTTCTTAGGTGATGGTAGCACTATATAAAGAGGTTCAAGCAATGTAATGGGACATAAAGAGAAATATTGTATTGTGAGTTGTAGCTCAATAGGAGGATGCCCCCTTGAAGAGGCAACTGAACATAAGAGGATCCCTTCCATAATATGATTCATTGTATGGTGTTTCCCTACCTCAAGGGTTTGATAGTAATAAATGAGATTTTGCATATTGTTATTGTATATCTGTTGTGGTGATTTTGTATTCAGTATTTGTATCTTAACAAGTGGTATCAGAGCACTTTCCTTGGTAGGCATTGTGGGAAAATATTTTTTATTTTTACAAAAAAAAAAATCGGAGAATAAAAAAGAGGGCCGCAACATTCCAGAAATTTTCGGTATATTTTTGTTCACAATTTGCAGAAAAAAGTTGTATATATGATTTCCTCTCAGAAAAACACCCAAGTTGAAAAAAACAATCATTTGAAATGGAGTCCAGGCAGTCAAGATATTGAAGTTTTAAAATCTGCAATTTTTCAGGGTTTTTTCTGCGGACGGCGGCACAATTTTTATTTTATTTTTGTAGCATATAGAGGCCTAATTTTCCCCAAAAAATTACATATCTGAGTTCCTCTCACAATTTAACCCAATTTAAAAAAAAAACATCACCTGAAACGAAGTCTGAGAAGTAAAGTTATGAATATTTTAAATTCAACATTTTTTTAGGATTTTTCTAGAAAAGCTGCGATTTTCTGTCGTAACTTATTGTTCTATTTTTTGAGTTTTTTCGTGACGGCCGTGGGACCAAAGAGTTCATAGGGTTCTCATATGGTTATTTCCTCTCAAACCCTCAAAAAAGTTCTACAAATTACTGAAGCATTCAAATCCCAATTGTATGACACATTGGATGTTAGATTCCATGTCCTTGCAGATGGCCTCAATGATAGTTTTTGTAGTATTCAAGATTCATTGGATAAAATGTAGGAGATATTTCTTATGGAAAATATCATGGATGAATATAATCAAGAAATAGATGTTTGTTATGATTTTAAGGCCGATTGTGATGATTGGTTAATGGATAGTTGTCATTTATGGGATGACAACCACTTTCATATTTTATTTGATGGCTCTAATCCACCTTCTGTAGAGAACATCAATGTCCCACATCAAGAGATAGTTTTGATTACCAGTGTCCATCCTACATATTCTACAATGGTATTGTTCATTCCAGACTCAGCATTGAACCTTTCCCACTATGTGGTTGGATATTCTTATTTGGATCCATGTGATAGGTGTCAGTATTGGGAGCATCATTTTCAGTTGACTATTGGGTGTCGATATCTTCCATGTGGAGTTCACTTGAGCACTTGGACATGGGACCCTAGTTTGCAATGGTGGTTGGACTACTTCAACATGGTGGCTTCCATTTCTCAATGGGACCCTGGTTCTCTATTCTACTCATCACTATGGTTCACACTTATCCATGGGACCCTGTTATATGGTTGTACATCAAACGTTGAGGACAACTCTTTCATAAGGGGGATGGAATGTAAGGTAGCTAGAGAGGTAGTGGGGGGGCCTAGAGGTCCCATAGTGATAATAGTGGAGGCCATTCAATGTAAGGTGAACTAGGTCCACTATATTATTAAATAAGGCTCACTATGGTAGTTAGATGTAATAAATGTAAGAGGACTTCTCAGAAGATTCTACTTCTAGAAGATTCATCCTCTATAATGTTCTTAGGTGATGGTAGCAATATATAAGGAGGTTCAAGAAATGGAATGGGACATGAAGAGAAATATTGTACTGTGAGCTGTAGCTCAATAGGAGGATGCCCCCTTGAAGAGGCAAGTGAATAGGAGAGGATCCCCTCCATAATAGGATCCATTGTATGGTGTTTCCCTACCTCAAGGTTTGATAGTAATAAATGAGATTTTGCATATTGTTATTGTATATCTATTGTGATGCTTTTATATTTAGTATTTGTTTCTTAATAGCGTGAGGAAGGCTAGAAGGTCGATCCACCATTCATGTCATTCAAGCTCATTTGTTGAATCATTTCGTGGCTGTCCATTCAGTGTAGAAGAGGCGTGATACCATAGATGACGATTTTTATTGTCATTTTTTTGTCGAGGGGAGATGCCACACAAAGTCTCATCCATGAACAAAGTTGATCATTAGGATAGCCCGAGGTCACCTTGGTGGATTCGTTGTGATATCCCAAGGATCCGATTCGACAATTGAAGAACTTGTTGTTGTGTTTGTTGTACACACCAAATTCGTGAAGGGTATTGTATGAAGGGAGTTGTTTGTTGAATTTGTGGGAAGCGTGAGTTAATTTTGCATTGCTATCCCAAGAGTGTTGTATGCTGCTTTCCAGATTGGTGGATCCAAAGGCTATACAAGTCTTCAAGTATGATCCAAAGGTAGAGCAACATATTTCACATCAAAGGAGGAAATTGACGAAAGTTTTGGATATTCTTGGTGATTCACTTGCAAAGAATATCTTGCAGTGATGGCGAATCTGCTGGCGGAGACCTACCTCAACGAAGCCAACAAATTAGATGGCTCAAATTTCATTAACTAGAAATTCAAAATGCAGACCCTGATGGAAGGCTATGGTGTCTGGACCATTGCAAAGGGAGATGAAGCGAAACCTAATGCAGTTGTTGGTGCGACAACGAAATAGATTCAAGATGATGCAAGAGCATCGCAAACAACAAGTGAGCATGGGGCAAGCACCAATGCATTTTGGCACATGATAAATTGTTTGAAATGTTTTGAAGTTGGATGCACCAAACTTAAATGTAATAGTTAAGAAAGAACGTACTTGTAGATTGTAATCAGACCTTGAACGTCTCGCTCTCGTCTGAAGGACTAAGAGGCATTTATGATAGTAAATGTAAGTAGGTAGCTTTGAATTCTTAGATTAGACAGTTTTAGGAGCCGAAGGGAAACAAATATAGACATCCTCACTTGTATCATTGTAACATTAGCAGCATAATCAATTGAGAGAGAATAGAAAAGAGGAAGTAGAGAGCTGTGTAGAAGAGCCCCATGTACAAAAGTTTTGGATTAATACAAAAATCTTTAGTTCAGACTCATGGTGTTCAATTGTTTTATGTGTTTATACATGTTTATTGATATGTGCTTGTTTACTCTCTGTTATGCATTTGCTTTGATGCGTGAATGTTTGATTTCATATTTAATGTCTAAAATCTGAAGAGAGGGAGAGTAAGGAATGAGTTTCAATTGTTTCTTTGTCTGAGAAAGAGTTTTCCTGCAAGGAGTGCAGTGAAATTGTCCGCAAGGTGTGCATTGACAGAAGTCAGAGTTCATCTCTGAAATATTAGGAGGGATAGCATTGTTCTCATTCTCGCAGAAGTGCAAGTTAAGCACATGAGCCATGCAAAGTGTGCGCTGGCTGAGAAGAGTCTCAGAGTTTGCAACCTGAGGGAGTTGTTGAAAAGACTGCTGTCGCAGGGAGTGCACAGAGTCGAAGAGGTTCAAATACTTGGAAGTATTTTAATAATTTCCACAAGGAGTGTGCCCAGGAAGTTTCCCCAAAGGACTTGAGGATTTTTCAATCAAGCTCAGGAGGGATAGGATTTTTGAAGCTATCGAAGAAAATCTCAAGAGGGCTAGTGCTTTGAAGTGTCTGAAGGAGGCACATCGACATTGTTTGCTGGTGGATAAGTTTCGTGAAGGCATACTTGTTCATTTCGCAGAAGTTGTTAAGGAGGCCTTGGATGGTCGGAATTCTCCGTGGAGGATTCACAAAGTCCCGAAAACCATCAAATCTTGCAGAGGAGCAAGAAGGTTACGGTGAGTGTTTTTCTAAGTGCAAGCTCAGGAGAAATCGGGTCGTAGGATTTGAACCAATAGGGGTCATTGGATCACTCACGAAATCTCATTTCGGGGTTTCGGGAGTTGGACAACTGAAAGCCTTGCCTCAATATTTGCGAGGTTGCGAAAGGTGAAGTCCCGAAGGGGAGAAAAGGTTTGTGTGGGCCAGTTATTGGTGAAGCACATCGGAACTTGGTATTTCAGGGTTTTGTCGGTTGAAGAGCTGAAGGTTTAGCATCAGGATTCGCGAAGTTGCGAAGTCCGAGATCTCCAAAAAGGTGGGAAGTTCCATCGTGGGACCTGCATTGACGACGTGTCGAAATTTTTCCATTTTGACGTATCGGAGGATAAGAGGTCGAGACTTTTGTCACGAGAGTCTCTAAGTCGCTAAACTACGAAAGAATCTAAGTTGTTCGCTGGAAGGAGGACACGTGTCGCGAGATCCTCTCTATCGGGGATTCAAACACCGGGGTTCAAATAAGGAAGTCCTTCGATTTTGCGAGTGGCAAAGTCGCGAGAAAATCGCAGTTGTCCATCAGAGGAGGACAAGTGGTAGAGATCAAGGGATCTCGCAAAATTGGAGGTTCACAAGGTGAGAGCCCAAATATTGGGTGCTCCAAGTCACGAGTAGCGAGTATAGCCATCGGATCCAGGTCATAGGAGAACCGTTGGATCAGGAAACCCATCGTATTTCATGCATTCGGGGGTTCGGAGGTTGAAAGGAGTTTTTTTTGAAATCAGAAGTCACGAAGTGCCGAAAGACGAGGCACGGAGGAAACACATGGCATAACCACAAGGTGGGCCCGAGAAATAGATAGGCGGGCACACGTCACCTAGTGGAAGGGGTCAACACTTTGTTGACTCTCGCATATCGGGAATTCGTGAAGTAAGAGCACGAAGGCTCGACATTGAAACACGCAAAGTGTCGAGTAGCGAGAGGAGCTTGCGTGAAGCTTAGTCAATGGTTGCGTGAGGAAGGTGCTAACAGAGGAAGAGCCATACCTGTATCAACATTTTGGGTATCGCGATATTTAAATGGAAGAGTCGGGAGCCTCGACTCATGAACTCACAAGATTGTGAGCTGCAAAAAAGGACCCGTGGATTGATAAATTGTAGATTCCAGTGAGGAATCGAAGGAGACGCTTCGGCTAAAAGAGATAGAGAATGATCCTGTGAGCAGATCTCGGTCCCGAGGGCCGACAGGTCTGCATCACAAGACTGGGAGAAGCGTGAAAATAAGGCCAATGTATTGTTGCATATGTCTGTTAAACATATATTAATTCCACATATTAGAGAAGCTAAAACTTCTGCTAAAACGTGGACCATGCTTAAATATTTATATGCAACTAGCAACACAAATCCTATTTTGTTCCTAAAAACTAAATTGCTAGGCATTAAGATGGATGGAAATGAATCTGTTAGTTCATTTTTGGGTCGCATTAAAGAGGTGAAAGGCAGGCTAGGAAATATAGGGGAAACAATTTCCATCACTGATCTTGTCACTATTACCTTAAATGGTATGGTAGAAGATTATCAGATGTTCATAACAGGTCTCGCAACAAGGGAGAAACCTCCTACTTTTGAAGAACTGATAGGTATTTTTCTACAAGAGGAAGAGAGGCGCAGGAATTTGAAGCCTCAGAAATCAGATTTGGCACTGTGGTCAAATAAGAGATCCCCGAGAGGGATATTAGGAGAAAGAGGCAGAGGAGGCTTTTCATCGCAGAGAAGACAATCCAGAATTTTGAATCAAGGTATTCCCTCTAACAGGAATGAGTCAAAGAGTTGTTTTTATTGTGGTCAACCTGGACATATTGTTAGAGGCTATCATAAGAAGAAGATTGATGAGGCTAGGAATAAACCTAGAAAACATATAGGTCATTATGCAGAAGAATCTTCAAATCATGATCTCAGATTGTTTATTGCTAGTGATGATATTGATGAAACCCTGAATTTTGATTCACATGATTTTAGGTTGTTTGTGTCTAATGCTACTTTATTTTCTAAAATAGATGATTTTGATGCCTGGTTTGTGGATTCCAGAGCATTGGTACATATGACATGTAATAATATGTGGTACACGAATTTTAAAGAAACACAGAATGGAGCTAGCATATATCTTGGTGATGATCGCGCTCATCAGATCAAGGGATATGGAGACATTGTTGTGATAGTGTCGAATGGTACTGTTCATCACATTCGCAATGTGGTGTATGTTCTAGGGATAAAGAAAAAAATGATCTTTGTGTCCACCATTACAGATCAGAACTTGAAGTTTGAATTCTTCAAGAATTATTGCATAGTGAAGGATCTGTTGGACCAATTCAAAACTGTTGCAATGGGAGTCAGAGCATGAGGCATATACAAGCTTGATGTTACCAGCAAAGAACATTACGCACTGACTTATGAAACTATGACAACATAGAGTATTTGGCATCAAAGGTATGGCCACATCAATCATCATGATTTATTGTTATTACAGAGACAAAATATGGTTGAAGGACTTCCCATCTTAAAGAATGAGAATGTTTCTTTTGATGGATGTGCATTAGGAAATATGCACATAGATGAATTCCCCTCTAATCCTAATAGGAGAAAGAGATATGTGTTAGATATTGTGCATAATGATGTTTGTGGGCCTATATAGACTAGGTCTTTAGGAGGTTCATTTTACTTTCTGTTATTTATTGATGATTGCACGAGATACACATGGGTTTATTTCCTTAGAAGAAAAAGTGATGTTTTTGAGTACTTTAAGGAATTCAGAACCATGGTGGAAAAGCAGATAGGAAAATCCATCAAAATCCTTCATTCAGATCAAGGGGGAGAGTATAAATCAGGGGATTTCATCAAATATTGCAAAGATCATGGAATAGTACAACAATTTACAATACCTCACACTCCACAGCAGAATGGAGTGGCTGAAAGGAAAAACAAAACTCTAGTAGAGTGTGCACGCATTATGATGAAAGGTAAGAATCTCTCAAATACATTTTGGGCTGAAGCCATAAATACTATAGTTTACTTAAAGAATAGAAGTCCAACAAAGTGTATTGATAATGTTACTCCTTTCGAAGCCTTGTATGGTTCCAAACCTGTAGTTCATAATTTAAAAGTATTTGGGTGTAAGGATTTTTCACATATTCCAAAGTAGAATAGGAAGAAATTGGATGCTAAATCCATTAAATGTATTTTCATTGGGTATTGTTCTGAATTCAAAGCATACAAAATGTTTGATCCTTCTAATCATAAAGTATTTGCGAGTAGAGATGTACTTTTCCATGAGAAGGAAGTAGGAAATCATGACAACAACAGTCATGAGGAATGACATAGACTTCTTGATGAAGGAGTTAAAGAAGAGAAACAACAACCATCAAAGAAACAACCACCACAACAAAAACCACTACCGCAGTGACAACAACAAGAAGGAATCAGTGACAGTGATATGGACACTTCAAGCAGTCAGAGTTCACCTAGTGGCGAAGATAGATCTTCGCAAAGTGGGGAGGAAAATAATCAGTTGAGAAGATCTACATGACAGGTTAGACTCACTGAAAGGTATAGAGACTATGCCCTAATGAGTAACATTTCAAATTTCAAATAACCCATGAGTTTTAATGAAGCTAATGAACATGATGAATGGAAAAATGCAATAGAGGAAGAATATGAATCTATAATGAAAAAAATTACTTGGGAATTGACTGAATTGCCTAAACATAAAAATCCCATTGGATGCAAATGGATATACAAACCCAAGTTTAAATCAGATGTTAGTATAGACAAATATAAGGCTAGACTAGTGACAAAGGGGTATTCACAAACATAAGGTATTTATTACGCTGAAACATTTGCACCAGTAGCTAAATTGAATACTATCAGATTGTTAATTGCTTTAGCTACAAAGTATCATTAGAAGCTAAACCAGTTAGATGTTAAATCTACATTTTTGAATGGTGAGTTAAAGGAGAAGGTTTACCTTACTCAACCTGAAGGGTTTGTGGGAAAAGGGCAAGAACACTTAGTGTGTAAGTTAAAGAAAGCATTGTATGGACTGAAACAGACACCTAGGTCATGGTATGAGAAGATAGACTCTTTCTTTCTTCAACAGGGTTTTATGAGGAGCAAGAGTGATCCAAATCTGTATACCAAATTTGATGAGAAGGGGTATATAGTATTGATTTCATTATATATTTATGATTTGATAATTACAGGAAATATAGAGAAATTAATTGATGAAATCAAGGAGAAGTTGTCACAATTTTTTGAAATGAAAGATCTTGGTGAGTTACATTACTACCTAGGTCTTGAAGTTTGGAGAAATGTAGGCCAAACTTTTGTTTGTCAAAGTAAGTATGTCATAGAAGTACTTAAGATATTTAAAATGGATCAGTGTAAATCTTATATTGTTCCCATGCAATAGAATGAGAAACTTTCCTGTGATGATGGTTCGAAGGAGGTGAATGGCACTATGTATAGACATATGGTGGGTAGTTTGAATTATCTCACAACAACTAGACCTGATATTTCATATTGTGTGAGTGTGTTAAGTTAGTTTATGGTGAAACCTCTAGAAATCCATTAGAATGCAACAAAGATGGTACTCAGGTATCTAAAAGGAACATTTGATTATGGTATTAAATATACTGATGCATCTGATGTTGAGTTGACAGGTTACTCAGATTCTGACTGGGCTAGAAATTTGGATGAATGAATATCAACCACTGGATATGCGTTTGGCATTGGATCCGAGGTTGTTCATGGAGCAGTAAAAAGTAGCCTATTGTATCTTTGTCTTCTACTGAAGAACAATATAAATCCTTGTGTGCAACAACTTGTGAAGTTGTTTGGTTGAGAAGACTTTTTCAAGATGTTGGAGAAGAACAAAAGGAACCTACAATGATCAGATGTGACAATCAAAGCTCAATTAAGATAGCGAATAATTTGATTTATCATGCAAGGACAAAGCATGTTGATGCCCAGTTTCATTTTGTTAGATAAAAGTTGCAGTCCAATGAAATAGCTCTTATGTATTGTAATACTTGTGAAAATGTTGTTGATATTTTCACTAAGCCTCTTGGAAAGATTAAGTTTGAGCTGTTTAGGGAGATGTTAGGTGTAGAAGCCAATCCATTCTCCATTAAGGGGGAGACTTGGAAATAATGGAGCAATAAGTAGTTACGCAATTGAACTCTACTTGTTTAATGTAGATCCCATTTTCAAGGTGTTTGTTGTAGCCGACTAAGTATAACCATTTCCTATATAATGATGTAATCAATCCTCATTCAATAAGATATTGTGAGCATAGCCTCACCAGTGTTTGTTTCTCATAATTCTATGTTGTGCAAGATGGAGACTAGAGGTGTTAGAGACCTAACCTCCTTAACCTCTTTTCCATGTAATAAAGGTTGATATTAATAAATAAGGCCTAGTTAATAATGTGAATAGGTATAATGTAATAATACTTAATAGAAGCTTTCACTTTTAGAAAGATATTTCTCTAGATTTTTCTTTTGAAGGTAGATTTAGTATAAATAGGAATAGAAGCCATAAGAAAGATTTTTATTGAGAATTATTGTAATAGAGAACTTCTCTATTGGAGGTTGCCTCCTCGAAGAGGCAAGTGAAAATTGTTTTTTATCACTAAATGTATCATCTTTACTGTTATGGTTCTCTACATTTGTTGTTCCACTAGTATTTTCTTCAATATTTTTATTTTATTCTTATTGTAATAGATTTGATACCTAACAAGTGGTATCGGAGCACTTTCCTTTATGGAAACTATGGGAATTTTTTTTAGGCTAGAGATGTTTAATGTTGGAGTATTTAAATCACAAAGATCTATCATTTAGTAGGTAAAGCTGCAGTGGGGAAGACTGCACGGAAGAAATACAGACGATTTTGTGGGTTTGTCTAGAAACCAACGTTTCACCTTGTTGGAAACCTTTGTAACATTTGTTGGTACACTTTGAGTAGTGCAACATCAGAGATAATATGTACATGTCCATCACTCCCATGTACTTTCAGGTATATTGGGAGTCCCTTAGGTCTCTTGAAATCAACCCTAGATCAGTTGATCGCCCACCTGGTTGCTACAGTGACACAAAGAACAAAACTTAGGAAGATACTCTCTAGTACCTGAGTAATCAAGTAGTATGACTAAGGATACGGTCAAGCCTCCTTACTTGGTTCCTTGAGATATTGGGTTGATTATTTGTAGTCAACCCCATACCTATATCATAGAGATATAACATAGGGAAAACCCTTGTCTATAGGAACCCTGCAAACCATAACCCCTCGGGAAAGAAACAAAAAAAAAATGGAACAGAGGAGGGCTATTTTCATGCAACCTTGCCTCCTCCATTTTGGTTGCAAAATTCCTATAGAATTTTTCAAGTCAACAATTTGGGCCATTTGCCACTGCAGTATTCTTTAGTCACGAATATAACTTTTCATAACTAATATATATATATATATATATATATATATATATATTAGTTATGACAAGTTATACTCTGGCCTCAAGAATACTACAGTGGTGAATGATATATATAGTGGTCCCATTGGCACCCTTATTTGGCACCTATCCCATTGGATTCCTCTCTTCACCCCGATCAAAATTGTACCTATCATTTTTAAGCCTTTTTTTACATGGACCCGCCCCCCTTCCTGACAACCTTATTTGGGACCTATACCATTGGATTCCCCTCTTCACCCTAATCATAGTGATACCTATCATTTTTAATCTTTTTTTCCTATGGACCCATACCCTTCTTGGAACCCTTATTTCCCACTTACTCCATTAGCTTCCTATGGTTTCACTAATTGCAATGGTATATAACACTTATCTGATTTTGTTTTCATGGACCCACCCCTCATCCCAAATGGATCCTACTTTTCAAGACAAAACCAATCAGAAAGTGAATTTTGGCATTTCTTTCATTCATGCCAAAGTGGACTACATCCAAGAAAAAATCAATAGTTGAATTGATGAAATCAATTCCACTCTCAAACAATTCATGGACAAATTCTAGGGTCCTTCTTCCTTTGACACACCCCTCCATATTGAAGGTGTTGACATTCGAGGGCACGGGTGTAAAGAACAAAAAAAAAATTATGGCCATTTCTAAGGATGTTCTTGATGAAGATGTTGTGGTTTCACTTGAGTAAGTGCTACCCCATGTAAACAATATTATACCACCCTCTGATCCACCAGAACTTGAAACTCTGATTTCGATGAATTTTCTCACTATATTTTATTCTCCCCAAACCCTGAAGTGAATTTGATACACTAAGAACCATAAATTTATCATCCTTGTTGACAATGGAACACTCATAATTTCATTCATTTCCACCTTTCCCAAGATATCAATTGCTATATCCATGCAATCAACAATTTTCAAATCATGATTGCCAATGGGGGTTCCATGAAATGCAAGGGGTGTTGTGAAAATGTTCGCCTACAAATTGGTCAGTATCACTTGAAATGTCACTTGTTTTCTATTGACATGGGTGGTTGTGGCATTATGATTGGTATTGAATGGCTTCAAACTCACCATGGATTTTAAGGATTTAACCATGCAATTCCAATAGGAGGGACAATAGTATAAATTCCAAGGAATAACAACAGGTTCTCCATTAATCATTAGTTCCCACCGCGTGGAAAAATTACTCAAAAAAGGTCATTCTAGTATCATTTCCCAACTCCATTCCATTCATGCAATTGAGACACCCTTTTTGCACCCTAACCTCCAATATTTCCTTTCCAACACCCAAGTTGTTTTCCAAACTCCCTAGGGCCTTCCCCCCTCCCATGATGACCATGACCATTCCATTCCTTTAATATCAAGTAGTATTCCTCCCAATGTTCTCCCTTATCGTCATCCCTTTGCTAAAAACAAAAATTGAGAAAATTGTCCAACAATTGCCAGAAGTGGGTGTTATTTGTCCCAGTACCAACCCCTATTATTACCTTGTAGTCACGGTCCTCAAGAGGGAAGGCACTTGGCTCATGTGTCCTGATTTTTCATTCCCTAAACAAACTTACCATCAAGTAAAAATTTCCCATTCATGTCATAGATGACCTTCTAGATGAACTTAGTGGGGCTCAATACTTTACAAAAGTTGACCTACATTATGGATACCACCAGATATGTATGAAAGAAGAAGAAATTCCCAAGACTGCATTTCAAACTCATGAGGGTCACTATGAGTTCTTAGTCATGTCATTTGGTCTCTGTAATTCTCCCTCCACTTTTTAAATCCTTTTGAATCATATATTTATCCCTTTCCTCCGTCACTTTGTGTTAGTTTTCTTTGATGATACTCTCATCTATAGTAAAAATTGGAAATCCTATCTATCCCATGTATATCAAGTTCTCCATCTCCTCTCCAAGCACAAACTCTTCCTCAAATAGTCTAAATGTGATTTTGTCACCTTTGAATTTGAGTACCTGGGTCATATTATTGGCAAGGATGGTTTAAGGGTGGATCCTAAGAAAATTGAAGCTATGCGGAATTGGCCTCACCCTAAAACTCTTAAAATTTTGTGTGGTTCCTATTTTTAAAGGGATACTATCACAAGTTTTTTCAAAATTATGGAAAATTTGTGGGTCCCCTCACAAATCTCCTTAAAACAAATGCTTTCAGTTGGACTCTAACATCTGACCAATCCTTCCAAGCCTTGAAAGAAGCTACGTGCACTACTCCTATCCTAGCACTACATGACTTCACTAAGACCTTTGTTATGGAATGTGATGCATCAAGGAGAGGCATCGGGGTAGTCTACATGCAATAAGGCCAACCTTTGGCTTTCACCAACAAACAATTTTTAGATTGAAATTTGGGAAAATCAATCTATGAAAAGGAAATCTTGGCTATTTTTCATGCAGTGGATCTCTAGCACCCTTATCTCTTGGTGCAATGCTTCCAAATTAAAACGGATCATCAAAGCCTCAAGTATTTCCTGGAACAATGGATTTCATGCCTGGAGCAACAAAAATGGGTGACCAAGCTATTTGGGTATGATTATTAGATCATTTACAAGAAGGGAAAATAAAATGTGGTGGTTGATGCCATTTCCTGACATTATGAAGAAGAAGGGTCCCTCTTTTCCCTCTCATTCATTGTTACATATTGGATTCAGAGTATTCACCAAGAATGTTGAAGGAGCCAAAACTTTCCATCCTAATCCAAAAACTTCAATAGGATCCTCAAGATTCTCCAAGGTACTCTTGGCACAATGAAGAGATTCTCTATAAAGTTCGCATGTATTTAAGAAAACAATCAACCCTTAAATCCACAATGCTCTTTGAGTTTCATGCTTCACCTATAGTTGGGAATTCATGTTTTTCCAAAACTTATGAATGGGTCAAATGTTCTTTTTTTATGGGACGTTATGAAACAATACATCTGCACCTTTATGGTCAAATGTGATACCTATCAATGAAATAAAGGAACGACTATAAAAACGCCTGACACACTCCAATTGCTTCCACTTCCACCTACTATTTGGATATATATTTCTATGGATTTCATTTTTGGGTTACTTAAATCAAGAAATAATTAAGTAATCATAGTGGTCATGGATCATATTTCCAAATATGATCATTTGTGTTCTCTTTAACACCCATTCACAACCTCCATAGTGGCTCAAGTTTTTATGGATAATATCTTCAAACTCCATGGCATGCCTTGTTCTATTGTTTCCGGCCGTGATCCAACCTTTACCAACAATTTCTAGAAATAATTATTCAATCTCTAGGGAACCCAATTGCATCTCAACACCGCCTATCATCCCCAGATTAATGGTGGAAATGAAACAATAAACAATCATTTGGAAGCATATTTGAGTTGTTTTGCATCAGATAGAAAAAATCAGTGGGTCCAGTGGTTATCCATCACTAAATTGTGGTACACCACCTCTTACCATATTTCCACTCTCATGTCTCCCTTTGAATCAGTCTATGGACAAAGGACACCATTGATTATCCCATACATTCTAGGTGTCTCCAAGGTTCAAGAGTTTGACTGCAATCTAACAATTTTCACAACCATTCTCCATACTTTCAAAGAAAAAAAATTCATGGCTCAGAACCGCATGAAGCAACAAGAAGATCAGGGTCATTCTAAATGTCAATTTTTTGAAGGGGACTAGTTGTTTCTCCATATGAAACCATACAAGAAAAATTCACGCAAATCCCAAGACTATAAGAAAATTTCCCCCAAATTTTATTCTCCTTATACCATTCTCAAACAAGTTGGGCCAATGGCCTACCATTTAGCCTTTCCCAATCACTCTAATATACATCCTATTTTTCATGTCTCCTTCTTGAATAAAGTGATTGGCACTAAACTCTAGACCCATACTAGTCTACCAGAGTTGGATGTAGAAGGTTCCATTTGGTTGTAGCCACAAGCATTATTAAACTAGTGTGAACATCATCTCCATCAATGCACCATCAAGGAAGTCTTGGCTCAATGGAAGGATACTCCACCAGAAGATGCCACCTGGGAGCCGACTACTATTCTACAACAATTTCCTCATCTCAAGCCTTGAGGACAAGGCTCTTTTCAAGTTGGGGGAGGGCATGTTAGGGACCTAACCTCCCTAACCCCTCACGTAGGTAGGATAACATATTTTCCATATAATAAAAGATGATATTAATAAATAAGGCCTAGTTAATAATTCGAACATGTATAATGTAAGAAGACTTAATAGAAGCTCCTGCTTCTAGAAATATCTTCCTCTAGGTTGTTATTTTGAAAATAGATTTAGTATAAATAGGAGTAGAAGGCATGAGAAAGCTTTGTATTGAGAATTATTGTAATAGAGTGTTTCTCTACTAGAGGTTTGCCCCTCGAAAAGGTAAGTGAGCATTTCTTTCTATCAATAAAGGTATCATGCTTGGTGTTTTGGTTCTCTACATTTTGTTGTTTCACTGGTATTTTCTTTTGTATTTCTATTTTCTGCTTATTGTAATAGATCTGGTACCTAATAGGAGGGCCCCCAAACTATATCATGTGCACTAATTCTTCATATTTGCATATCTCTATTTTTACTATGCATTCTTCATTCGTAAATACTTCTCTTTATTCTCTTTAAGTTCTATTATATATATTAGTTCTTTGTTTCTTAGATTGTAGAAAGTATTTTATTTGATTAAGTGTAGCTCTCTTTTTAACCAAGTTTTAACTTACCTCTTAGAAAGGACTGGAGTGGTATGTAGATTATTTGTACAAGCCTCTTTCAACCAAAGAGAGATGAATAGATACACTATAGTCTATTTTCCTGCCCATAGGGTCCTGAGTGAATGTTAATTGGCCAATTAGACTTGATCAAGTTGCTTTCCATTTAATTTAGATAAAAGTATTATTATTTTATGCATGAATGTTAGGATTTATTCTCATTCATCAAACTCCACAAGTGAATAGAGTATTGTTTTTGGAGCCATTGGAGGCATGAGAACTCACAAACTATTTTTCTTCCTATGAAAGATTTCGTAGCGTTAGATTGTGAATATTACTACTTGTGTTGCTTTGAAAGTTACATTGCCAATTTAGAATTTTATCTTGCAATGTAGTAGTTTGAGTGTAGTTAGAACTTCTATTTTTCATTGCAGTAATTTTATTAAAATTCATACTTAATTTTTATTATAGTTGTCAGCTTGAATTTCATTCTTAGTTTAAGCTCATTTATAATTTGCATTATTTATTAAGTGATATATTAGGAAAATTATAAGCCAATTCTTTCACATACAATGAGTGCACTTCATAAGTTTACGAACTCCATACTGATATAATGATGTTTTAATTTATGCAAGTAAATTAACCTGTCAACATCCTAATCCAATACAATGGAACAGGGCATGCCATGTAACCTAAAAATATGATCCATGAAGACTTGGGAAATTGAGGAAGGTGTAAAGAAGTGTGGTAAAGCACAAACATGAGCATATTTGGAAATGTGGTCTATTACCACCATGATTATTGATTTGTTACTAGCTTTTAGAAAAGCCACTATAAAATCCATAATGTAATACCCCCAGGTTGATCCCCATGTTGTAGATGTGTATATGTATATATGTTCTTATAGGTTGGTGAGGTAGTATGGTTGTTGGGCCAGAGTGCATGTGTATATAGGTTTTGGGATAGAGTGATTGTGTTATAATAGGCCAGTGTGTCATGCCCCATATTATTATAAATGTATGAATAAATAAATAATAATAAATGAATATAATAATTATTCTAAATTGGTCATAATAAGTACTTATATAAATAAATAATAATAAAGAAGTATATAATAATTATACTAAAGGGGTCATAATAGTTCATAACAATAGGAAGTTATTATGAATATTTGGTAATAAAAGAAAATGGTAAAATAAGTAATGATAATTGATGAATAAACCCTAATATATAATAAATAATTAAGTAATGGACCCTAGGGATTGGGTTATTTACCACAAATGAACTCTATATAAAGAGAGAAAATAAAGAGAAAAGGGGATCTCTCTCTCTTGGGTAGATCTCTCTTTTGGATGAAGCTATAGAGAGGGAAAGGCTAAGGATTCACTAGAATGGTAGTATATTGAGGTCTTGGGGGTGACCTTGATACTAAGTATTAAAGTATAAAGGTATACGGTTGGGTGGAGAGTCACCCCCCACCTTTTGTTGCAGATTTTAGGTCAATGATAAAGGTATGGCTACGTTCGTGAGGTCACAAGGTTACATTTGAGATGGTTTCTTCACCATAGGTAAGTTCCTTACTTCTGACTACTTATCTGGATAAGAATTCCAATGAATATTCAATGGTTATTGTTGGTGTTTTGTTTCACCCTTTCGTGTTTCCTTCTTAATGTTAGGGATTTTATACCTAGGGTTTGTCCAGAGTTGACCAACAAAAACCCTAGAGCATTGGCATATCAATCCTTGGACAAGGCCGAAGAAGGTATCACCTAATATGCAGAGAGGATCATGTTAGCACCAAAAGTCACTCCTGGATTGCAACAGGATTAAGCTTGATAGCCATCAGTTTTATATGCCACAAAAACAAATGGGGGTGGTCGAATGGATGCAGACCTAGGAGAATATCGTTTTAACTCAGAAAATTGGTTTAGGCATGAATGAGAAGGTGAGGTCCTAATCTAACTTCCATCAGTAAGTTGAATTTAAGGTGAGCAGATGGAATAATTGGTGAGAAGATGAACAAGACTAATATGGAAATCCAACCTTCCAGCAGCTCAGGGAAGAAAAACAAGACACTGAAATATGTCGAACTAACATAGCTACAATAACACAGTGATGTCTCGACTGGATCTTCCAATTCTGAGCATCACAATACTGCTATAACATCTTAACTGGATCCTCCAATTCCAAGCTATTCACTATGAGAGGGAAAGGTAACATAAGAAACTGACTAAAACTAGTGTAAATATTGCAGTGATCAACCATACATCATCCTACAAAATCTCAACCTCGGACTAGATCCTCCAATTCCAAGTGTCTTAATACAGATTTTATAGAGAGATAGTAAGAAGCTGACTTTCATTAAATAGGAAGTCTCAAATGCTAATACATAACTAGGAAAACCAATGCTTCATCAAAACATTACAATGCGGGAGCCTAGCTCAACCATTGACCCTTACAAAAATGGAAAAAATGCCTTTGTATACTAAGAACTAGCTCCACTACCTGAGATGCGATCATGTCATACATTCAAGGCTTTACATTGATGAGATTCTCTGTCAGGCTACGCATGTAGACGCTAGTCAAACTGCCCATGCAGTTGGTTTTCAGATGAAATCTCTATCAAGATGAACTCACAGTCTCCCTCTGCGCTTATCCCTTCTCGACCTTCTATTTATGGAAGGAGATGATGCTCAACCACCACTACCTGCTATAATAACTTCTTTCTCAGGATCAGAATTGGCGAGAGTCAAACTTGGCACCTGGAGGACACAGGGGCCACTTTCTACCTTCTGGAATCTAATCTGGACCTTCATAGAGGTACATGACAGTTAGTTGTGAATGAGGCACCGACGAGGTGGCAATGCGATCATATTGGACAAAGGTGGCCAGGAGGATGGGACACTGAGGTTGGGACATCGGGCGATGAGGTGAAGCGTCATGAGGAGGTGACGAGGAGGCCGCAGTGTGATGGGTTGATGAGTGGGGACACAACACAGGCGGAAGTGGTGTGGAGTAAGCGGGGTACAGGTGTCAGGATAGGAGAGGGAAAAGGGGTATGAGGTGGGCTAGGATGGTGCTAGGTTAAAAATAGGTGCGAGGGGGTGAGAAGAGGAATTGGAGCGGGAGAAGTGATATTGGAAAGGGGAGAGGTTGGGAGGAAGACACATGTCAGAAGGAGGTGAAGATGGTAAACAGGGGGAGGTAAGTGGTAAGAGGTTTTTGGGGGGGGCAACTGCCTTAGAGGATGCC
>JZKD02S1498285.1:433145-443723 GCA_000966675.3 Picea glauca | reverse complement strand
ATTTTGTAGTAGCTCATATCTATTGCTTGTACGACCATCTGAGGTTTATGCCAGATCGGCCATCTATTGTATTGATCTTACATTGCTCATAATAAAAAGGTCAGATATTTGCTTGTGCTTCAACATCTTGAATATATTGTGATATCCATGTGTTGTTTAATCTTGTATACACTTAAAAACTCAATAAATTAGTAGTAGTTAGTGATTCCAAGAAAGAATTTGGCTTGGGATCATTACATCCGAGCACTTTGAAAATTAAGCAAAATTTGATCCCCTGATCAAGGCCTTAACCCAACCCTTCAAGGGTTCCATCAATCCTTCTGTAAAGAGCATCAGGAGCCTGGTTGGGGACATATCTTGCACCATCACTGCCAACCTCTGGAACTCATCAATGTATGCCTCAGCTGTACCTATTTGCTTGAGTTGGGTGAGCTCCTGAAAATGTAACTCAGGATCTCCTAGATCAAATCTATCAATGATCCTCTAAGTGAATTCTGTATAGGATACAATCTGGTTGTGGTTGATTGTGGTGAGCCCATGGTACCACCAGTCGTGGGCATTTCCATGCAAGTACATAGTGGCAAACTTGATGGCCTCCATCTCTCTCATGGGGTTAAGCTGTAGGTAAGTATCCAGCTTCTGCACCCATGCTTGTGCTGTCATCTTATCCGTACCATCAAAGTATGGAATCTCTATCTTCCCTGCCCTTCGCTCAAACTCAAAAATACCCCTATGGTTCATCCTAGGCTGATTTTTGAACCTGAGTTGAAAAAACTGGTCTAGGGACATCTGTCTTTGAACTTTCATATCCAAGCTATAGTATTCCCTAGTACTCCTGGCTAATTGTTCCACAAAATCTTCAACCTGTTCATGCTGCCCTTTCTCATCTGTGAATGTGGGCATGTATGGTCTGGGGTTAGCTCTGCTACCTGAGTGTTGGACTAGTGGTTCATCCATGAACACTGGCACGTATGGCCTATGATTGGTCCTGCTACCCATATGCCCATGGAACGTGCCACCTCCAAGACTTCCTTCAGATCTCGGTGCTTTCTCCAGGTTATATTTGACTTCCTCATGGGTTCCACTAGACCCTCCAGCCTCCTTATTCCCATATGTATCCGGATATTTTCCTCGATGGGTTACTTGCATCAGAAGGTCAGTTATCCTAGTTTGGTTCTCGTTCATTTTCTATAGATTCTCATCAACTTTCTTCAAGGTTTCAGAAATTTTGGCCTGTCCCCTTCTGTTGGTTTCTTGATACTCATCCAACTGCCGGACCAATGTGCTTTCTGTGTGGTTCATGTTTTGTTGGAACTTACCAAATTCGACTACTAAGAGAGCCAATCCCTGAGGCTCATGGTCATCTCCTAACCCTCCCATTTCTGCCTCTATTTCACTGTTGTTTTTCTTCCTTTGACCCATAACAATTCCCCTGTACTTCTGCATGCACTGATCTCTCCACAGGTTTGGAGGATTGAGGCTCTGATACCAATGTAATGATCCCAAGACAAATTCTTTCTTGGAATCACTAACTACTAATAATTTATTGAGTTATTAAGTGCATACAAGATTCATCAACACATGGAGACCACAATATATTCAAGATGCAGAAGCACAGGCAAAGATCTGACCTTTTTATTATGAGCAATGAAAGATCAATACAATATATGGCTGATCTGGCATAAACCTTAGATGGTTGTACAAGCAATAGATATGAGTTGCTACAAAATTCTCCCAACAATACAAAATAAACCTCCAAAGAATGGATATACAATGAAGACTAAATCAAGCAGATCTAAGCCATACTAATGCTCAACCTCCAAGATGGAAAGCCCCACGTCCTGCTAGAATGCTGAAGCCTTGAATAATTCTGCCCTTCTACCAAAAGTGTCCAATCATCTCGAGAAATATGCAAAATGATAGATTGGGCAACTGTAAGGAAAACCCAGATGTCCAAATTCCCAAATCCACTCTCAAACCCCGTAGATCTGAATTCTCCACTGAATGGTGTGCCCCACTGGATGAATGAAACCCTAGCTGGTTCGGCCCTGATGAAGGAGGCCTCCAAATGCTATGAAACTCTCCAGGAATATAGATCGGGCTATGAGAATACTGTGGGAGAAGTTTCGGGCTCAGATCTCAAACAGATCTCCCTAGATCTGAGTTTTACTAAATCACAGGATGTCCCCTATGGCTCCACGATGTCCCAATCTACAGACAAATGTAGAATGATGATAACCCTCCAGAAAATCCCTCAAAATAATGGTCATGCCCCTGCAAACAAAACCCAACTGTCGGAATGGCCCAAGGCCCTCATGATAAGCTGGATCGGACCTCCCTCGATAAGCTGGCCCTGAGACTAGAATGGTGTGGAGGAGTCTTTCATCCCTGAGACCAAGATGCGGAACAAGGTGAGTGGATATTTCACCACTAAGTTTCTCACAAGGGTTTTTACAGCAAAACCCCCAAACTGAATGCTCAAGAGAAATAGCAAATGCTAATCCAAAACCAGAATGAATAATAGGTGCACCACAACCTCTTACTTATACTTTTCCTTCTAATTCTCTGTTGAGTTAGGTTAACTCCCAAGGTTAATCTTCTATTATTTTGTTGAGTTATCTTTTACTCCTTTATCCTTTTCCTTTCTTAAGTCAACTTAAAAATATAACTTTTAACTTCTTGACTTTTCCCCCCTTAGTGTGAGACTATGACCTAGTGGGGGTGCCCAGGCCACTAAGTCTCCTCATCACCTCTCTAAGAGGTGGGGGACATTACATGACCTCCAGTCCCAGTTTCTTCATTACTGCTTTAGGCATCATATTGTGGGAAGCACCCGAATCCAGCATAGCATTATGCAAGATCAGGTCATGTATGTTTAGACTGATGTAAAAAGGAGCGACATCACCAGTATCATCTCGACCATCTACTTCAGGTCCGAACAGAAGTTTGGGTTGATCATCACTAAGGTTCACAGTGTCTAAATGATTTGTTGATCCAATGGTTAAGGCCTTCGTTCCTATGTCAGGTTCAATGGTTAGTGCTCTAATCACCTATGAACGATAAACTTCTTTGTTCATCAACTCAGAAAGTGGGATGTGAATTTTTACTTTGTCCAATTCCCCCTCAAGGCTGAAGGGTGTAGGAGATCTGCCTTGGCTCATCAATTCTAGTTTGTTCACCACATTCTTTTGGCCAGAAGTACTTGGTGGATTTATAGGTGAAACCTCGGGCTATGACAATATTTTTAGAATAGCAAGGTTTTTCTTTGCGGGAACTTCGACAGTACTCTTCTTAGGAATTTTCTCGGCAGATGGCTCAGAGGCCTTCTTGGTTTTGACTACCTTCTTTGTCTCAATCGTCTTTTTTGGGGAACTCCCTTCTATCTTTTTACTCTGTAGATTATACTGCCAGTGTACCTCCAAAATGGCATTTTCAAATGCTTGTTGTTCTGCATCTTTGGCTTCTTCGCTTACTTTTGTTTGATTGAGAAGAAAAAGTTCTTACTCTTCTTGGGTAAGGAAAATATCTTTGTTATCGTGAATTCCCATGAGATTTATGTGATTATCCTCCAGTTCTTCGATTACTTCCTCCCCTTCATCAACATAATTTTCTTGTAGGGGAGGTCTGATCTGCTGATCTGGACCTCTCTTCTCTCACTGATCCCTAGGATCTCTCTGTCTGATTTGAGGAGGGTTTCTCTTGAAGTTTGGATTCTGAACCTGAGGAGTTGGTGGGTTTTCTCTTGGAGAATTTTTGTCTGACACAGTAAGTATTTCCATCATTCTTTCCATTGCTCTGGCCAAAGAATCCAATTTGGAATCTGAGGTTGATGTGGAAAGTTCTTCTTTAATTGTGACTCTCCTCTATGACCTCTGACGTGCCCTTTTTGCCAACAAATTGGCCTCCACACTTATAACACTTTTCTGCATGTCTTCCAGGGTGGTAGAATTTATTTCCCTTAGTTGGTATGACATGTTAGCGTCAAAACCATCAGGGAATTTTATCAATGCCAAACCTTGCGGAGGTTTGATTTCAGCTGGGATTGCATTGTACAGGTTATTGAAACGAGTGCAATAATATTGCACTGTCTCACCTTGATTTCTTCTGATATTTTCGTATTCTGACATAATTTGTAGAGGTTTTTTCTTTACCTCCCATCTGTCTAGAAAACTCCTTTGGAATGCAGTAAGGTCAAGGACTGAGGCAACACGCCACCCTTTGTACCATTTTTTAATGTCACTTGTCAAACTTTGGGCAAACAATATCATTTGAATGTCAGCTTCATCTACTTCATGTAGGTCATAATAATCATTCATTTTATCTACAAGTTGTTGTGCACTCAAAGGTCTGGTTGCATCAAACTGTGGAAGTCTCATTTGATAGTCTTGGGGCATGGCATGAAGAGGCGCAGCCAACACCAAGGGAGCATATCGAGCTGCCATGATGTGTGGAGGAGGTGGGATAATAGACTAGATGACCAGTGAGGTGGTGACTGAAGACGAGGACGCAGAGGGACTGGATAACACTGAGGGAGTGATTTTCGGTTTCGCAGTGGGAGACAAAACTTTAGGGGTTCAGGGTTGTAAAATGGTTGGGTAAAAAATGATTCTAGTCACAAAACTATCAGACCGTGTTCTAACCAGGCTTTGTTGGGAAAAGGTATCAAAATCGGGGTTTTGAAAGGTGATGGGTTCCCCTGAAAATGAAAGGGACTTATGCAAAGGAGTATGACTCACTGAGCCTTCCACTATGGCCTTTTTCCTAAGCGACTATTATGGGTTATCTGTCACTATCGCAGGTTTTGGGTCTAGATGAGATCGAGTATAGACTTTTTTGGGAGCTAGATTTCTTTTTGATATATATATATATATTAGTTTTATGAGTCCAAAAATAATATGTACAAATTTTAATCAACCTTTAAACATTACTTTATTCTCAAATTTGTGATATGTCAGGAAAAACTTTCTTTTTAGGGAAAAGAAAACGTGAAATTATAAATTTTATGTTCTTTCCCCAGTGGAGTCACCACTATGTTAGCACTTGGTAAATTTCCTAGAGGTTGACAGTAGAAGAAATCTACTAAGGTAACTTTATCCAACCACTTTTGAAGCTGGTATCTAGCCCTTCCAACTTCAGAGAGGGATCTCTCCATATGATTTAGCTATGTTTCCAATTTTAAATATTAGGCTAGGTAAAGAAATAGGTCGGTTTTGTTGTCAAAGTGTTTTTTCGAATTGGTTGAGACAGTCTACACATCCATTGGGCTATGGGGTCTATGTTTTAATAAAATATGAAATACAAACCAGAAATGCAAAAGGAAAAATTTCATAGGGCGAGATAATATAATCATTGGATCTTTTAGTAGATTAAATGATGAACAACAAAAAATATGAGAAAGATAATTTCAACAAAGAAGCAGTTAATAATTTCTTTATTGAAAACACCAGAAGATAAAACACTAAAATCTTTCGAGTCAGAAATAGGGTACACGAGATAAATCCTACAACATTCGTTACTCTTAAAGATTAGATTCAGAAAACAATATGATAACAAAGTGAGACTAACATTCATCTTAGAGAGAAAAATGTCACTAGTGAGTACATGCAAGAATCCTGTAAAAGTGCCTCCTTTTATTAATGGAAGATCTCTTCAAAAAAATTACAGTCTGATAGCGTCAGGGTGTGAAGATCAATAACCCTCAATGCTTCGAAAGGTGAAGTATTTATAACTCAAATTACAAACGTTCCTGTCCTAAATGACCAGGAATTGCTAAATCTATTTTTATCCTAACTAATTTAACAAATTTCCTAAATCTAGGAACTACTTGATGACATGGTGTAACTGCACGTTGATTTCTGGGTGGACCGTTGATGAAGCCTCTGCACGACCTCATGTGACTAGACAAATGACTAGACTGGGACAACTCATATGCTAATTGATCAGATCATAGAGTTCCTCCCATCTAAGATGACTGGGCACATTGACTTTGAGCAGCCTTCGATACACTTCATCCATTTCTATGTACTTGGCGAATGTACGCTTGGTGAGGAAGATGTATCGAATCTCGTGTTGGATGTTGATGTCCCACTGAAGGGCATATAGAAATGCCTTACTGGTGATGCTCCCTTGAATCCCTGCAAACTTTGAACTGTCCTTAGACACATCATCCAATCTCTTCTTGTAATCTGGGAGTGTCATCAATTTATCATTGATTACCTTCAGACCAGGTAGACCTCTCTTCTAGAGAGCCTCAATCTTACTGAAGAATCTTTGTACCCCTTGGTCCATGGCCTGGACCTTTTCTTCCAGCTAAAGCATTAGTCCTCTCTTGGTCAAAAATATTTTGACCTCAAGGATGGCTCTGTTCTGTCTTCAATCTTCAGCTCTTCCTTCTCTTCCCTGGTCTGAGAATTGAGGAACTTGATGATCTCATTTGCCTGTGTTGGCATGTCTCCCAATTCTACTATGATATTATCAATGGCCTATTTTCTCCTCTAGACCAATTCATTCTGCTCAAACATGATCTGGATCATGGGCCATATCTTGTTCATGGACTTAGTGATGTATGTCCATACACTCTCTTTCAACTCAGCTAAAGTCTTTCCTGCCACTGTTTTCTTCCGGAGCTGCTGTAGCTCCTACTTGAGCTGCTCTGTCACCTACTTTTTCTTGGAGAGGCTGGTCTAAAAGGAATATTTGAGCTCCTAAAGGTTCTCAATCTCCTTTTTCAACCTGTTGATCTCTGTTTCCTATAGGTTCATTTTTTCCATGGACTTATCTAGGTCGACTATCTTCTCTTGGGATGTCAATGGAGTTGCGGATGGGACTTCTGTCACTGATGCCGTGCTCACTCCTAAAATTGGAATAGCACTCAATGGAATGACTTCCATTGGCTTCAGTTTCTCTTTTTTCTTTAATAGTTTCTCCATCTCAGCTTTCATTTCTTTAAGCCGTGCATTCTGATCCATGAGCAGCTTGAGCATTTCATCCTTCTCTCCTTCTTTCTCTGCAATCTCCTTCATCTACGAATCCTCTATGGGTGGGAGCTTCAGTTTCCTCCTCAAGGATGCTATGTCATCATTTTTCTTCTTTATCATTTCCTCAGCTGCTTTCACATTTGAAGGATCATAACCGATCTTGAGGACCAACTCCTCCAAAGTCTTGATCCTATTGTCCTTTGCAAAGGACGATATCTTCTCCAGCTTGAGTTGTGTTTGAACATTTTTCAGGGACACCTACAATTTGGATGCAGAAGTGGAATCATGCACCAACATATAGAACACCATTTCCCTTGTCTTCTTATGCAGATCCATCTGATCGGCTAGGTGCACGTCCTTCGTCTGGAATTCGAAGGTGGCCCTCTTGTAGTCAGTGATCACCTTTGGATCTGGTACCTCTTCTTGGAGGAATTCCATATGCATTCTTCCCTTCTCGGTGTCGAATGCCAATAGAAACCTATGTTGTGCAGTCGACGTCTGCTTCCAAAATTGGGCACAAGTACTGTTGGTCAGGGTCTGGTTCCTTTTCTTTATCAACTCATATTTTTCAAAAATGCCCAGCTTGGGTCCTACCTTGCCTGGCTGAGTGTCCAATGGGGAGTCTGTGGATTTCTTCGGCAATGATGGGGTAATGACCTTATGGAGGCTCAAACCAAAGGGTGGAATAACAAACTTGGTCACTGTGGTAGACGTCACTTCTTTTTCCCCAGTCGGGCCAGGGACTGATGAAATCTTAGGCCTCTTGGTATGTAGCTGGAATTCCTCGAAAGATACCTCAGTGATAGGTGGCGATAAATCCTTCCTGAGCCTCTTCTCTTTAGGTACCTATGGAGTGGTCATTTTTGATACAGTGGCTGGGGGATCCTGTTATTCTATTTCGATCAATGTGTTAGGCTCCCAGGCTATCTGATTTATAAAATTCTCAACTTCGGGCCTGGACACATGAACATATGGGATGTTTTTGGTCTTCACCCTCATTTCTGAGATGATCCCACATGGATCATAATTCCATGGAAAACTCATGAAGAATTTCATCTCCCTTAGCATCATGTCTGCTTCTTCCCCAGCGCCACGATTGTTGCATATGAAGGAGCCAATCTGCCCCTTGATTCTAAGATGACGCTTTTTCTTCAATGATACAAAGTGGATATCATCATAATTTATAATATACGTGATATATTCCAAAGCAAAAATCCTGATAGGCAGATACTTGGGCAGCTTATACGGTGCCAACTCACAACCGTATACTCTGATATCGATGTAATGTTGATACAGATACCAATCCCCAGTCTTTGTATTGTCCGAGAGATGAAGGATCCTCTGAACTTCATCGTTTATCCAAGGCTCAGGCCTTCCGCCTAGCATACTTACCATAGGGTGGTAGAACTGGTCGATGAACTCCTTGAAACTGAAATCAGTGGCATTGTGCTTGAGCAAGGAGGTCCATGCTATGACCGCTTGAGGTATACCATCTCCACATGGAAAAGCCAAATTTATCCACCTAGAAGAAGACAAACAAGTATGCTAGTACCGATGAGTATCTGAACATGCCTTCTGTGCCGAAATTCATGAACTGTTTGTGAATATTGTTTGCCAAGAATGTGCTGAAGTCAAACTGGGTTGTGGGCTTTTCATCAGTAGAGAAGATGGATAGAAAAACCAGAATGGGTTCATCTACCCACTGATCAGAATAGCATCCTAACAAAGCACAAAGGGATGAGATAAACTATTTTCCCTTAGTTGAGAACATGGAAGACGGATAAGGAAGATTTGTGGAGGGAAATTGAGCGAATGGGGGAAGGAAAAGCTCGAATATTTGAGCTCTTTGGGGGAAGGTCATTTTCTGGTATAATTCTGTGAGAATTTCCAGGTTGAATTGAGACACAGAGTCGGCTCGGGGAATTTGCATCATTTGGTCTATGGATTCGGGCATGATGATGAACAGGATCTCTCCGGACGAGGAGATGACAGATCTTTGTTCGAGAATATAGTGGGATTGACACTTAAGAGCGATCTCAGGAAAATGGTGGATCTGAGGGAAGAGGTAGAGGGGCAAATTGGACTCCCAGAGTCCAATTTCATCACTCTGGTCTAGGAAAACTTCCTTGAGCCATGACTGGAGGTCTGAGAAATCAAAATCGCATTTTGTATATGCGATTAATCGGTCTTTGTCAACTAGTGGGATCTTTTCCAGGTTGACAGGAGGTGGGAGAAACAGATTCTCCTCTCCTTCTGTTTGTTTGGACTTTGGCGCCATTTCTGAAATAGTACCTGCAATATAACACAACGTTAGTGGGGGCGACTGAATATGGATGAGGGCAATAGACTGTAATGGAGGAGTAAGTGGTGAATTTCTTTGGTGAGATGGGTGAATAGCAAAAGTAAGGGGAATAATGATAGTTTTAAGTAAATGGGGGTCGGTTGGGCACGAGACACAGGTCATCTAGATAACGGATAGGTTATCCAATAATAAATGGCCAACGGATCATTTTGAGGGTGAGATGGCGGGTGATGGTGGCTGAGGGATACAGAGGGGTGATGTGGCGATTATCAATTGGAGGTAAATGTCATAGTAAGGGGCTTGCCACGAGCGAATGGGGGGGAAGGACTGACAACAGTTATGGGACATGACCATTTCGGGAAAAGTGGAAGGTGACGTCCAGAGGTGACGTTGGTCTGTCAGACAGCAAGAGATGATGGGACTCGAGGCCATTAGATAGATGCCACGTATAACAAGGGACCCGCCAGAGGAATAATACAATTTCAGACCCCCTCCTCCCCTCAGTTAAAAGCAGATCAGTCTAGGGGGTCCAAAATACATCTTGGGTCATTGATCTGCACGCCCACCTCTGAGCTGCAGATATATGCACACTGTTTATGACACATTCCAGACCCCCCTCCTTTCATTAAAGGAAGAACGAATGCAGGGGTCCAGAATCCAATGTTGATCGTAGATTTGTGCACTCGATCCTAGGTCGTCCAGATGCGCACGGGTCTTATCAGCGATTCTGGACCCCCCCCTCCGTTAATGGTAGAACAGTCATAGGGGTCCGAAATGATCTGTCCATCGTAGATCTGGGCGTGATCATCTGGACCATTGATACATGACAAGAGCATAAGTGAGGGAACGGACAAAACATGTGCCTAGAAAAATTTGGATAAATTATTTTTCATGGGTTTTCTCCAAACCTTTCAAGTAGGCACCACCATGGGGCTCAACCAAATGATCTTGTAAGCATATGAAACATGGTGCAACATTTACATCAAGCTGGTTTTATTAAAATGAAACAATAAAGAAACTAGCCTATATTATACCCTAGCTTCCTATGACAATTAACCCAGATTAGATTGTTGGGTTAAGAATTTACTCTACCCTGGGACTATCTGACCAAGATTAGATAGTCTGGCTAGATTTATTCACTAATCTAACCTAGACACTTTGGCTAATATTAAACTGTTTAACCCAACTCATTCACTACCCTATCAACATCAATTTAAAAAGAACTTGGCCATGCTTGAAAGGTATGGACCAAGTTACTATTATTGCATGGGGATTTTATTGAAATTCTTTTATGCCCTC
>JZKD02S1498285.1:394578-412579 GCA_000966675.3 Picea glauca | reverse complement strand
CTTGCACAGAGCAAACTTGGAGCGTTTCCAGGTTAATTAGTTAGGTGTTTATAGCTTTAATTAATTAGCAGTTTAGTTAGATTAGATTATTTAATTGCAAGTAATTTCCTTTTATGTTTTATAAAATACAAAAAGACAAAAATAGGTTCTTGGCTGTCTTTGGGCAGTAAACACATGAGTTTTACAGGTTTTTATCAAATCTGCGATTTGTCTATAATGTATATTTGTGAATAGAGAGTGATTATAACTGGTAATTAAGTAGTTGATTTGAGTTATTATGATCAAATAGTTAATATTTTGTAGATATAGAATAGTTGGTAGTTAGTAGTTAGATTATTATAGTTAGTTTTAGTTTAATTTCTTTTATTTAATTAGTTAGTTTGTTTTAGTTTGTTTTTTATTAGTTTCTAGTTTCCTTAGTTTAGATCATTTAACTTAGATCAACTTTCTCTTCGGTTTCCTTACGAGACCTTAGATCGGCCAACGGAGTCGTTAAACTCGTCAGGGTGGTCCATACCAAACGGCTTGGGTTATTTAGACAACCTCGGACCGGTTCCACTCTTCCAGTTGACGGACGGTTATTTTCGCCCGTCAACAGGACCTCATCTGTCCCATTGACATAGTAGTCGTATACTTCATATACCATGTCAAGGATCTATCCCTGAACATGGTCTCTAGATGTCCAATATTCACCACTTCATATGTGATTCTCTTCACGGACCATATTTCTTCACATGTAAACCAATTTTGTTCCATGTAATTCTTACCCATTCCATGGAGCACGTATAGTCTCAGGATGTTGTCCTAATTTTCCATCCTCAAACTAGAGCTAGTTTCTCCTCTCTGATGGTTAGAGAATTTGTTTCTCGACACCAATACTTCTTGGGGTGAAGAAATACTGACTTCACTTTATTCTTCACTTGTCTCCTCTCTTTTATATTCTTCTTCTCTCTCTTCTACTCCAATTGCTTCATTGTCTTCTAAATTTTCTTCTTGATTAAAAGTGTGCAAGCGGGGGGGGTAAATCCATCTTCTTATAAAATTTCTTGTGAGGTGACCAAATGATTTTCCTACTTCCAGTCATGCAATACCATCTACTATTTCCCATTTGTCAACCCAACCACTAGGGGAGCCTCCATATTCCTCTTAGTTTGGTGCACCAACATGTTGCGCTCTATGTCCTGGACCTATCTATACATTTCTAATGTGTGTGGTATTTTCCTCTCCTAATAGCACACGACTTCTCTCCATGCCAACTTCTCTTATTATCAACTCACCACCACTCTGCATGCCAACTTCTCTTCTTATCAATGCACCACTACTCTGTGCTTCATCTTCCTCTAAGGTTGTGGCACTCTGCAATAGCCAAGGGGTACAAACTTCGTCACCTAGGCCCTTACTACTACTACTACTGGTATCCCCACTGGACACCTTAACTTTGATTCCATGCCTCTTCATGGGCCTATCCTCATCTGTGCTCCACTCTAGCACAACATACTCTTCTGCACTACTACCTAGTGTGGTCCCTTTTCTCTTCATATTGGGCCTGGCCCCTTGTCGCGCACTCCCAAATACCTCTTTTCCACCTCTTTGATCCAATTATCTTCTTATCTCAACTATTCTTGCATACCTCTTGACTCTTTTTCTCCTCTACTTCTCTGGGTCCATTCCATTCCTCACTTTATCTCAATGTTTTCTGGATCCTCCTCAATGGATCCATTTTCTCTCTAACTTTCCCCTGTCTTTGCCAAACCCCTCCACACTAAGGGAGTTACTCAACCAGTCAATCGGGCTCCATACATATAATCCCTTTCTCCACGAACACCATTTTTATCCAAAGTGGAATCTCTTCCAACATCCACTTTCTCGGACCTTCCATGAACTTTCTTTCAACCTCACTGAAATAATCAGTATACTCCACAACAAAATCAACAATGTAGCCTTATTTTACTCGAGCAAATCTGAATTCAATAGCTCGAGTCCACTTATTATCCAACACTTTTAATTCTTCACGCTTGGCTTCATCCCAAACCATTGGCTCCAAGGGCTACACAGTAGAATTGGTAGCATTTTTTCTCTTTAGCGACTCATGCAATAAACAAGGAAATTCAACAAATAAAATATCATGCATATAAGTACTAAGATACCGATCTTTCCATCGGTTGACATTCACTCTCAGTCCCTGGGTTTCTCGTAGAGAAAACTCATGCTCTTTTGTAGTCAACAACTCTTGAATTTCCTACCAAGATGGATGCCACCTCATCTCTTTCCTTCCTCACTCCTGACAAGACTTTCAGGTCCCCCAAATGGAACCATTTGTTGTCGTTTTGTTTCACCTTGAGCTCATCCTTCTTAATGCTACGGATTTTAGAACCATGGTTCATCCATATTTGACCAACAAAAATCCTAGATCATTAACATATCAATCCTCGGCCAAGGTCAAGAAATCTCTCACCCAAGATGAAGAGAGGATCATAGAGACCATAAAGTCTTGTGATATGGATGAAGACTAAACACACAAAGATCCATCAAGGTTGGCATTCATGCGACTCATATCTCACAAATTATTAGGACTAAGAAGTAAAACAATACAAACACATATCCAAATAGCACATGGTAGACACATAGTAGATCAAAACTATTGCATCTTTATTGTCAGATCCACTCCATTACAACCAAGACATGCATTAAGAAAACTATATATAACAACCACAAAACTTCATATCTTCTTTATACAATTCCTCAAAAATACAACACACTGTGTAATTCACATTCTCTCAAAACTCTAGGCATATGACCGACTCATAAATATATTCAAGAGTGAGCTCGATACTAAAGATGCAATGAATCTCATCTAGAACATCTAGCTCACCCCATTTCTGATATCACTATTTCATTTTATAGCTTTCTATGCTATAGATCTCTGCCCGTTTCTTCTTTGCTCCACCTCACACACTTCTGACACGCCCCCCTTTCTTCTTTTCTCCACTTCTCTTCCTCACACACTTCTGACACACCTTCGTGCAATCCATAGAGTGTTCATGAATCCATACAATGATTGAGGAGAAACCCTTTATAATTCCCTTCTATCAAAATAAATTCATTTGTAGTGCCACTAGGTAGTTACTAATTAATGACTAATACTTTGTACCAAAGTATCTTAAATTTCTTTTGAAATAGTAACCATGTTCTAAAAAAGGGGGAAACATAATAACTTAAAAAGGGATAAAATCATTTGTTTCAAAGGAAAAATAAGTAAAATCTAGAGATGATTTTGGAACATATCTATGATTGGCAAAAGAAAATAACATGAGGGAAACAAAAAAAAATTGGTAAGTTTTGATTGATTCAAAGAGAAAAAGGTTAACAATTACAGATTTTCTTAAATAATACATTTTTTTTTATAAAAAACATATAACTACTAGAACCATAGTAGCAATTAGTGTTGTTAGATTTGCATAGTAGCTTCTAGAACCATGGGTGCGCATATACGAGTGGGAGTAGGTATAGTGGATATCAAATTTCAGGATTTGAGAATGAGCCAAGATTACAAGAACATTTACCTAAAAGGCATACACGAATCTAAATAGAATGAATACAGTGTAATAGTCTTATAAAGGCATCTATTCATCTCCTTTAAGGATTTAAAGCTTAAGTTTAAATCTACCTTTAATTCTTGAATTCGTCATGTTTTGTGTAAAATCTGTCACATCATGTACAATTTCTAGGATGTATCATTGGATTTCACTAGGATCCATGTCCCTTGGAAATTTCAATCAAGAAATGGATACTATCAGAATCCTATAGGGATACAAAGATCTTGGAAGGATCAGAACGAGTATTTTTGCAGTACATAAAAGACTACATTAACAGGTTGCTTGCAATCAATGCAAACAACAATGGTGTTAGATCCCCACTAAAGAAAAGATTTGGTAGATTGAAAACCTAGAGTAGGTTGTATTTAAATTTAATTTAAAATATGACAAAATACAGATTATTTAATATTCAACAAAGTCTTCAATGTCGCCCACCACTGTAAGGAAATTGTAGATAAGGTTTTTCATAGTTTTTAGTATGGAGCACTATATTCCTGTGGCTTGTGTGAAGAATTCTTGAGTGTGGCATTGAAAATTGTTTTCAGAGAATTATTTTCTATCTTTCTATGTAAATTCTATTGGTATAGTAGGGGTAGTTAGTTGCAAGGATTGGGAGCAATCTTTCCTCCCTAGTTACTTTTACTGTAGGTTTGCTTGTCATGTGGTTGGCCAATTTAGAACTCTGGTTGATTTTCTGAGTATCTAGATTGGTTTAATATGGAGCAAAACCCCTAGGATAAAGTTTTGAAATGCATGAAACTTTGATCCATACAAATCTCAGGCTACCCCTTAAAATCTGATTAAAGCCCATTTTTTACCTGGAAAAATAATATGTTTTCTCGGGAGTTAGCCTACTCCATCATTGTACTATTCAAGGCTCTTTTAGTTTTGGTACGTGTTGTCATCCTAATACACACTTGCAAACATGAGAAAATTCCTGCTCACTTAGTGTGTCCTTGGAGGCACAATACCTAGGTTCAAATCCCACACTGTCACTTTGACTTGAACCTATTTTGTTTAGGCTTACTCCTAGGGAAGCCAAGGGGGGGCAAACCCTAGTTACTAGATGAATTCTAGGAGTTAATTTTATTTTATTAAAGGTGAGGGGAAACTAGCCTATATGGAAAGAAACAATGCAAATGAAAATCTTTATATGAGAGTCAAACCTTTCCCTAAGTCATTAACAGTTTCACAATTTGATTTATTTCTTCTATAGGGGTAGTTTTTCCTACTTTCACCATTCTAGGCTCTTTGTCAGTTCCTATGTTGACTTCGAAGTGGTCACATGGTTTTTCATTTGACTCTTCTTTATGTTTGTGTTCATCTTGTCTATCAAAAATATTTTCTTGAGCAATAAGGTGCCTAGGGATTGGATTAGTCTTATTGTCATTTTATGTATAGTTACAACCCTCCTCTTTATCATTGGTGTGAAATTCAGAAAATTCTTGTATTTGAGTCAAGAATATAATGTCTTGTTTATCATCATCAAATATTTTCCAATGATCCATATTATCTGGAATTGAGGGTCTAAAGATTACTTCCACAAAAAAATTCTCCTTAATCAACTCATGGGAAAGTTGAAGTGTGGAAACAACTAAAAAAAGTTCATCAACATTATAATTATGTTCCCTAGGAATAGAAATAAGATTCAAAGAATCAAGATCTTCAATGGAGTCCCATATTGCATTCTTATATTTCCTTAATCTTTCTGACTTGCAAGCAAAATTATTCTTAAGTTGTTGAATGACCAAATCTAAGTGTCCCTTTATATTTAAACATTTGACACCCATGTTTTTTCAAACCTCTAAACCAAGAAACAAAGCCACATTATTAGTAACATCAAACTCCAATCTATAAGCAAACTTAAATTTTTTACCATTTGAAGATTGAATGACTATTCCCGCACATTTTCTTGATCTAGAAAAAGCACCATCAAAATTCATATACCAAACTTCATCAAATATATCATATTTAATTTCTTCTTCTAAGGGCACAATAGAGTTAGACAAAATAGCATAGTTACCAAGATCATCCTCTTTATACTTTAACTCATCCTTAGGATTTCTTGGGTCTTCAACATGATACTTCCTATACAATTCCCTATTCAACTTAAAAGTATTTCCATTTGGGGTAGGGATGGTAGCATATGTTAAATCCATTTGTAAATTACCCCCCAAATCTACAGCTGCCTTTCTATTAAGCAACATTCCCCAAACATCACGAACATCAATCACAACAATATCCATTTCAAACATGATGTCTGGGAAAACCGCCAAGTGTACTTGTAAACCTTTGATTAATCCATGCACTTCAATCGTTTTACTATCCATGGAAATTTTTTTATGGTAAGTTCTATATATCCTTAAGTTTAATTTTCCCATTACCTTCTTAGTCATAACATTTGAACTAGCCCTTGAATATAGCATGCAATTATGTAGTACTTTATTGTTTACATGTAAATAAAGGTAGAAAGGTTGATTCTTCTCATTCCCCCTATCCCAATTCTGCAAAATTACTGGTGCATCTTGGTAAGCCACTGTTGGTTGTCTATAAACAATATTTTGAGGAGGATATTCTATGGCTTTAAGTAAATTTCGCCTTTGTGAAGGGATCTTTATGATTTACAAAAATGGAACCAACACCTTTGCATTATTTATCCAACCACCTAAGTCAATATTGAAATCTGAGCTAGCATGCATAGTTGAATTAGGAGGATTTGGAGCCACCTTAGGAATATTAGCTTGATTTTTATCTTGATTCCTATTTTCATTCCTTTGGTAGGTAATGCCTCTATACTTAGATATTTATGAAACTTGTTGGGGTGTAGGCTTAGGCCCAAATTTTTCCTTCACCTTATCAACAACATTATTCATGTAAATGGCATTACTCTCATGTTTGGAAAATTCCATCCAATCATACATTCCAACATGGTATTTCCTACCACACACGTTAACTTGTTTATTTCCTTGATTACCATAATCATCTTCATGACAACCCTCAAGAAAAATTGGACAAGTTGTTTCCTCATGAAAATCACCACAAGGCCTACAATAAGGTATATCTTGATGCTCTACCAAGTTGGTGGAATTAAAAGGATTAGGTTTCCTTTGATCATGTGGAGGAGGTCTCTTTGGCCATTTGTCATTTGGCTTATGATGAGGTCGGTTATTTTGAGATCTCTTCATAGTGATCAACCTATTTTGCAAAGCATTAATCTGATTGGCACAGTTAACTTCCATTTGTTTGATTAATTGAGTCAACTCCTTAATACCATCATTAGAAGACTCTTGACCTTGTACTTTCTTATTCTTCTCTTCATTACCCTTAGAATAAGAACCTCTAGTAAAACCAGGAATGTTGGACTTCCTAGCATCTTTCATATTCTTATCTATTCTTACTGCATACTTTTGTGCATCCACAAGAGTTTGTAGATCCTTATCCCTTAGTTGATATATCATTTCTCCCTCAAAATATTCCATGTAGTGAATCAATATTAATGTTGGAGGAGGTTTTATATCTTGATGGAGACTTTTAACCAAGTCATTAAATGTTTTGTTGAGTTCTTCCATGGTTTCATTTTCCTTTTTCTGACTTGTACTGAGGGAAGCCCGTAAGAATTTGTTTTCTTTCTGATCACCCCATATTTTCATAAACTTAGTTATTATACTATCCAGGGTGTTAAAATTGTCTGGATCAAATTTAGAAAACCATTCTGCAACATCTCCTTCTAAAGAATACACGAATAAAGTCATTTTCACATCTTCCTCATCATGACCACGACACCATTTCCCAATACATAAGTTAAAATTTAAGATGTGGGATTTGGCACTAACAACATTATTTCCCTTAAAGGTAGGAAAATTATCAATAGCTTTGTCAAGTATTTCGTGAGGAGCACCTTGAATGGCTACAAAATTCAAAGGACTCAAAAACGAAGTCATGGTTATCTTGGGATTATTAGGTGTTGTAGTATTAACAATTGGTTGATTATTAGTTGAAAACAAGTGATGTATATCAGATATTGCTTCTTCTCCAAGACTATCAAGAATCCTACGAGGAACTAATCTATTCACTCTCCTCCTATACACCCTTTCAGGTTCAGGAAGAGCGTCCACCAACCCTTGTGGGTTACTCCTAGAAGGGTACCTCACAGAATTAGTCAATGGAGTCGCCACTTGGAAATTAAGCAATATCGAATAACACACCCGCGTTGAGAAATTTAGGGAGGAAATTATTACTTAGTTCTTAAAGAATAAATTAAATTTAAGTCGTTTTGACCAAGGATAAAATATTTGTCCTCGGAAATGACTCCAAAGATGTTGTCGTCCTAATACACACTTGCAAATGTGAGCTAAGTCTTGCCCACATAGTGTGTCCTTGGAGGCACAATACCTAGGTTCAAAGAGCATGTTGTCACTTTGACTTGAACCTATTTCGTCTAGGCTTACTCCTAGGGAAGCCAAGGGGGGGCAGACCCTAGTTACTAGATGAATTATTAGATGAATTCTAGGAGTTAATTTTAGTTTATTAAAGGTGAGGGGAAACTAGCCTATATGAAAAGAAACAATGCAAATGCAAATCTTTAAATGAGAGTCAAACCTTTCCCTAAGTCAACTATGACTAGTGCCTAAGGTTGGGAAAGGGGTCAATTAGATTATACAAGAATTTAATACAACTATACAAGATATAAACAATGTTATAGGAAATAACAATAATTACGTTACAATTGAGATATACAAATTTCAATACACAAGTGTAATGTTCCTGACTTGCCTAGTCTAGGAAATGTTGCTAATGTGTGTGTAGGATCAAAGGTTTACAACATATAAATGATCATACAAATAATAAATGCGACAAAGGAATACAAAGTTTGTATTATGATATCTCTATGGATTACAAAATGGTCGAATGCGGCTGAATAAACTGACAACACTCGGCTAGATCAAAAGACAAAAGGTTCTTAGCCGGAATACAAATAAGAAAATAAAAGATAATACCTGGAATATGGGAGCACTTCGGAATCAATGAAGAATGATGGAATACCTGGATGATCTTCACGGTGACTAGGGTGTGTCTTTCAATACCGAAATCAACCAACTGGTGTCTTCCTCCTGGAATACACTGAACTATCTCTGTTGAGATGTGCATCTTCTCCTCAATGACAAGTCATAATCTTCATCATTATGAATTCGGTCGTTGAACATTCCTTTATAGCTTTCCAAAACCCTAAATCATGTTGAAACCCTAATTCATTGTTGATTTCCAAAACTCTAAATCATGATAAAACCCTAATTCACCATTGACTTCCAAAACCCTAAATCACTGTTGAAACCCTAATTCACTGTTGACTTCTATTTTTAGCTCATAATGACTTAAAAGTGCTTTTAACCCTTTTTAGCTCAATGTCACTTTTTGAATATAACACCTGTGAATGGAGTGACCTCTAGTAACCCTTTTTACCCCTCTTTGGCCATGGCTATAGTCTATCGGGGTGGTTTAGACCATTAATCCTCCTCTTCTGGAGATCCTATTTGAAAAGGGGCATTATAGTCCTCCCTTCTTGAAATTTCTTGTTCTCAAGCAATACCAGTCCAGGGTGCTGCAACACCTGCTCACTCTCCCAAGTAGCATCCTCTACTAGAATTCCTCTCCATCTGATCAAACACTCTCTGATGACCCTTCTCCTTAGTTTTTGCTCCCGAAACTCCAAAATCTCCTCCAGAACTAAATCCAACTATCCCTCCTCATCTAATGGGGGAAGCTCCTCTGATGTTTTAATGAATTGTCCCACTCCCTTTTTTAGGTAAGACACGTGGAACACGTTATGAATATTGCTCCCCTCTGGAAGCTCTATCTCGTAAGCAACCTCACCTACTTGGCACATGATCCTGTAAGGACCATAAAATATGAGCTTGAGCTTCTCCGCCCCACTCTTCTTTAGAGATGACCGTCTGTAGGGTTGGAGTCTCAAGAAAACCAAATCTCCAACCTCAAAGCTGTGCTCTATCCTGTGCCTGTCCGCACTTATCTTCTATCAGTTTTGTGTTGTCTGTAGGTTCTCTTTCAACAACTTGAGAATCTCTTGACTCTCTATGATCCAATCCTTGGCCTTGGGAGCTCTGTTGTCCCCAAAGACCAAGTCTACCAAAGTGGGAGCATCATATCCATACAATGCTCGAAAGGGTGTCATACCAATGGACATGTGGAAGGTGGTGTTGTAGCAATGTTATCCTAAATGTAACCACTTTACCCACATTCTTTGTTGTCCTCCTACATAGTTCCTCAAATATCCTTCAACCCACTTGTTGAGAATCTCAGTCTACCCATCTGTCTAAGGGTTATAGCTAGTGCTAGGTGTCAACTCTGTCCCCACCAACTGAAACAACTTTATCCAAAATGTCCCTATGAACCGACTGTCCCTGTCACTAGCAATGTTCTTCAGCAACCCATGAAGTCTGAAGACCTCCCTGAATAAAAGCTCGACTACTTGAACTGTGTTGTACTCTGTTAGTATGGCATAGAAGTGATCAAACTTGGTCAATATTTCGACCACTACATAGATATAGTCCTTACCCTAGACCTTGGGTAGACCGGTGATGAAGTCCATAGATATACTCTCCCATTTCTACTTTGGAATGGGGACTGGCTGAAGTAGCCCTGCTGGAAGAGCATGCTATGACTTGTTCTGCTGGAAATTCACACACTCACTAACGTGTCTCATAACATCTTGTTTGAGGCCCTTCCATGAGAACCTCTCTCTAATCTGTTTGTAGGTTTTGAAAAACCCCTAATGGCCTACTAGAGGTGAATCATGAACTGCGGTGAGGATCTTCTTCTTAAGCCCTGAATCTGGCACCAAGTAGACTTTATCCTTGTAAAATATGACATCGTCAATGACCCTATACCAGTCATCCTGTATCTTCTCATCCATCACCTCACAAGAGAACTTGTTCTTGGAATATTCCACTAACAAGTGGGATTTCCAATCTCCTGAAATCTCCATCAAAGAACATGTTGTAGGTCTCCTCAATAGTGCATCAACCACAATGTTCTTCTTCCCCTTGACATAGTCTATGTGAAAGTCAAATGCATGTACCTTTGTCACTCATTTTTGTTGGTGTTCATTGAGGTCCTTTTGCTCAAGGAAATACTTCAAACTGTTGTGATCAGTCTTGACCATGAATTTGCTTCCCGCCAAATATTGTCTGAACTTGGTCAATGCATGCATGATTGCCAACATTTCCTTGTCATAAATGGAGTACAACCTCTCAGGTTGACTAAGATATCATCTCTTGAATACAATGGGGTGTCCTCCCTACATCAAAACTACACTAATCCCTTCATCGGATGCATCACACTTTAGTACAAATGGCAGGATGAATTCCAGCAGTGCCAACACTGGACAAGTGCCCATGACTTCCTTCATGTGATCAAAGGCTTCATGTGATTTATCAGTCCATATGTAGGCCCCATGCTTGGTAAGATCTATCAGTGGTGCTCCAAGCTGAGAAAAACCTCGGACGAATCACCCGTAATAGCTGCACAACCTGAAGAAGCTCCTCAATTATGTCACATTCTTGGGCGTCAGCCAATCTAGAATGGCCCTGATCTTCTCTTGGTGCACCTGTACCCCCTTTTCACTGATGATGTGGGCTAAGTAAAGAATCTTTGTCATACCGAACTCACACTTGGACTCTTTGGCATATAATCATTGTGCCTCCATGATGCTCAATACCTCATCCAGGTGCCTCATATGCTCTTGCCATGACCGGCTATAGATCAAGATGTCGTCAAATAAAACCAAGACTGATTTCCTTAACTGATCTCTGAATATATGGTTCATGAAAGACTGGAATGTAGCGGGTGCATTGGTTAGCCCAAATGGCATAACCAGGAAATTGAAGTGTCCAAAATGACATCGAAATGTCATCTTCTGTATGTCCTACTCTCGGATGTTGATCTGATGTTATCCAAAGTGTAGATCAATTTTTGAGAAGAAAATTGCCCCATGCAGTTCATCCATCAACTTGTCAATGCATGGGATAGGGTATTGGTTCTTGATGGTTTTCTTGTTCAAGACTCGGTGATCAGTGCACATCCTCATGGTGCCATCCTTTTTCAGAACTAAGACAACTGAAGAAGCAAATGGGTTGTTGCTCAGTCGGATGTGTCCCATCACCAACAATTCCTTGATTTCCTTCTCTATCTCATCCTTGAACCTCCTAGGATGATGATAGGGGGGGATGATCATAGGTCTGGCCCCCTCCTCCAACTCGATGGTGTGCTCAAACCCCCTGTCAGGTGGTCTCCCTAGTGGAATTGCCTCAAAGACCTGTTGATGTCATCCCAATAAATTCTTGATCTCTGTATGGTATTGTTGTTGACCTTTCAAATCCTTCTGAGTAGTGATAAAGCATTTTACGACATATGCTACCTCGCCATGTCTAAATATCCTCTCCATCCTCTTGGCTGAAACTGTCCTGGGTGCTCCTATTGACATACCTCTTAGAAAAACCTTCTTCACATCCTGATCTCTGAATCCCATTTCCAAGGTTTTGTAGTTGGTAGTGATTTTTCCCAGGGTAATCATCCACTGAACTCCTAACACTACATCTGTGTCTGATAGGTCAACCACATAAAATGTGTCTCTCACTGTGTAGTTACCTAACTTCATCTCTAAGTTTGGAACTCTATATAGACACTCCACTGTGTGTCCATCTGCTACCGCAACATCAAACCCCTCAAACTCCTTTATCTGAAGTGCTCGTCTTGATACTAGTGAAGCATCGATGAAGTTGTGGGTGGCCCCACCATCTATCATGGAGATTGCCCATTGCCCCTAGATAATCCCTCTGATACAGACGATATCATACCTGGGAACACCAGAAAGGGTCACTATGACACCTCCCTTTTCTGGTTTCTTCCTGTTAGCCTATTCTGGCGGTTGTGGGACTACTGGAGGATGGGCTCTTGCCGGTGTCGGTGGTCTACGGGGAGGCTGCTCCTCTGTTGGTGCTGACTCCTCTTCTGAACTAGTGGATCCACTGTCATGCTACTCCTCCTCATTGTCCACGTTGTTTGCTGCTACCTCAATATAATGAATGTTGTGCCTCTTTCGTCACCTTAGTGAGAAAAATAGAGGTGCTTGCAAGCTTAGTTGGGTTTGCTAAGCAGGACAACTGTAAGGAAAAGGGTTAGAGAAGGAAATACAAAAGAACAAATAAGAATTAAACCAAGAAATAAAACAACAACTAAGTTAATGAGCATAGGGAGATAAGGACAAAAGAAAAAATTAGACCCATGTCACCAATGATAAGGATGATATTAGTGAAAGAAAACACCGAGAAGAAAAAGGACTATAAGTCCCTTCTTCCTCAAAGGGAGGGCTCTTGGACCCCCACAAATAAGCTCTTCTTACAACTTTGAAAATGAAAATGAAAATGGTGAAAGAATTCTTTGCTAATCCACTCAAGGGCTCAGATGGATTGCCCAATGCAATGATGCAAGTATACTCTTGGTAAGGATAGAAGATCCGTCAAGAGAATAATGGAAGCATAACTTTGCTATGAATTCCTTGAAAAATGAAGTGTATCCATGGCCTTTTTATAGCATTCCTTTGGGTTATTGTCCAACTAGTTTGTAGTGTGTAAAGAGGCTAATTAGGGAATTTCTAGGTCTTTGACCAGCCACCCAGTCGAGTACAGTCCAGATTTGAGTGTCAAATCAACTTGGAAGTTGAACTAGAAGTGGGTGGGATGCTGACCACTCTCATAAATTCACCATTTCTCAGGTGCACGGATTTTTGCAACAACAGTCATGCATCGTGGGCATGTGCGTGATTTCTGCATTCCTGTTTTGCGCATGTGCATGCGCGCCTAATGTCTTCATAGCGCCCTTTAATTTTTGCACTAGTTGTATAGTTTTTGACCCTTTGGGAATGCTTTTGTGATATTTTTGGTCTATGGGTGACCTCATAACTGTTTGGCAATGCTAAATTCCTGTAACCATTTGCGGACGAAATTTCAGTGATAACAGATGCCCCCTAATGGATGAGGTTAGGAGCATACGTATAGCTGAAATCCATCAATGTTTCTTCTACTGAGAGTGCTTGTTGTAAGAGAGAGCAATAGTGGGATTGTCCAGAGCTATCTATTGGAGGGATAAAGGAACCTATAGAACCTGACCTTCCATAAGGTGTGTATAGATAAATTGTGTACAAATGAGGTGGGCATGCCCCATGCTCGTGTCATGTAACTCAAAAGGGAAATGAAGTGTTGATGTAGACAACTACAACGCCCTCGGGGGTGGTCGTGATAAAGGCAGAAGAAAATTTTGTGGAGGAACATACTCTGAATAGTAGGCAGCGATATCTATAAGAAGTATCACAGATTCTATAGGCATTGATAGCCCAGCCAGGTTCAGAGGTCTTCAAAAAATATAAGAAAAAACTACAATAGTCGCAAAGTAAGACCCACCGTAACATGAGAAAGTGTTGACGTCGAATGTTATGGGGGTCAACGATAGCAGGGAGAAATTTTGGTTCTCCCTCTGTCATCCAAGATCTCTCATTGGATAGGTAATGAGAATCAAGATACTATCGCCCTTCTGGAAAACTGTGTTGATGTCGACAAAAGGGAGACGTGAATCGTAGAAGAAGAGGGCTTCATGAAATCTACGAGGTGAGGTTAGGATTTTGAGGAGGTACATGGTTGAAGTCAACATGTATGGAGACTCAAGACTTCCCTTGGTTGGGGGTATATGCGAAGTAGAAGTGGCCACAATCGTTCAACTAAGTTGAGTGTCAGGGGGACAACAAGACGTGGGATAAGTTGTGCTAGAGGTGGGACAAAGTGAATAAACTCAGAGGGTAGAGGTAAGTGGCTTGTGGGATACTCAGAGGATATGGACGATGTCAATAAGGGTAGATGATAAACTGTGCCCCAACCAAGGGAAATATGGGTTGCATTTGCCAAAAAGGGAAGAAGGTCGCCAAAGGTGACAACAAAAAGGTAATGTAAATGCTGTAAACAAAGGTGTTTGTACAATAAATAAAGAATAATTTGGGATAAGTATACAACTACAGAAATAGGTGCCCCAATGTAACATGGTTGGCCTGGGTAGGGCACAATTTTCTCGGAGAACTGGTGGAGGGTGGGGGGGGCCTGGGTGGTTTTCTGTATGAGGTAGGTGAAATGAAGGGGAATTTGCAGATGGGAAAACTAATTGTGGATGAAATGGAGGATTCATGATACTCCAGAGGTGAAGTAAAAAATAGAACCTTGAAGAGATAATCTGGGAGTCCATTGGGAAAGCTAGCAAAATGAGGAGAAGGAGTATGTGGATAATTCACGACATGATGTAAGACTATTGGGACTCCCATCCTTAAAGGGTTGTGAAAAACAATATGAGTGAAAAGGAGAGAAAGGGTGCTATGAATGGGACAACTCATGTGGGTAAGAGTGCTACCGGGTGACGCTACCGAAGAGGAAAATGGAGGTGCTGGTACTGCAGATCCAGAGATGAGGATCCTAGAGGCGAATGTTAGAGGGTGTGACTGGAGATGCAAGTGAGATTCAGAGGGAATGACTACATGCTAGTGTTGAGTATATACCTGAAGGGGTTGCGTTGATGTATGATGACCAAGTACCTGCACACATGACAACCAAATACCCAATGTGAACAATATCTGAAGAGAATCGAACATACGAGCATTTATTGGATAATATTTAAATATGAGCATGCGTACCTGGTCAGGGTATGAAAAAATGGCACCCCAGGGGCTTAGGATGAAAAGTGGCCCAGGGAATTTCGTGATGTAAATGACAGGATGTTGATCCTGTGGTTGAAGACGGGTCGAGGAAATGTTGATTTTAATGGTTGGGGAAATGTTGGCCATGTTGCCTTCTTCAAAAACATCTAGGGTAGGAATGGGGTTGTTGAACTAGTCGATATGCCCTGATGGGATAAAATCCTTGGTTTCGACTGTGTATATGGGGTGTTGGTTAGGAGGCATGGAGGCTTCCTTTGGAAAGAAGAGTGCTCGATGGTGTAGCGCATCCCATGGGTAGTCAGGGTTGTTTAACTCTTCTAGTATTTCCTCATCATAGTGGAATTGGTGAGAATACAAAGGGTTGTGAGGAGTGATATCAGTGACTGTTGTCATGTGGATTCCCCCTAGTGATGAAGAAGCAGGGGGAAAGACGCTAGGAAATTGTGACGGTTCGCTCGACATAAACCAACTATCAAAGTATTGAGGAGTACCCGTGGTAGTGGGATGTAAAATTTCCATAGGGAAATGAGTGGGAGAATTGGGGGGATTGGGGGGTGAATCCTCGGATAAGTCATCCAAGAACCACAAAGGCATTGGAAGGGCCTTGGGTTTGGGAGAAATGACATGAAGAATCTCTAGTGATGAGGTAAGTTCAACCATCGATTCTGTGGGTCTTTGAAGCAAGGTCAATTGGCGTTGCTGGTATTCAATGATCATAGGACACTGGTATGTAAAATGATCTAAGGATTCACATAGTGAGCAAGGGCATCTCATATGTTCATTGAATAAAGTTGTGACATAATGGATGTCAGTGATTTTTGGTAGGGATGACGTAGCTGGACTGGATTCGCTCTGGAAGATTTGGCATACTGTGGCTAATGTCTGCCGAAAGTGTGGCAGTGTTGGGCAATGGTGGGTATAATGGCCATATTCTAAACATATAGCGCAAGAGAATTTGGTTCCCAACCCTTTACTACTTGAATGAGGGGTGGTAGTGGAAGTAATGGTTATAGTGGCGAGTGTTGAGGGAGTTTGATTGAGTGGAATCAAATTCCGTAACTCTGGTAGAGATGGGCAATGTTGGTTTGGTGTCCATCTTTCGCACATAGCACGCAAGGGGGTTGGATGCATGGGGGAAGTGGCTCTGTGGGCTCCTTCTTCTTTCTCTTGCCCCCAGTTATGGTAGGGGGGGTAGTGAGTGCGGGTGTCGAGGGTATGGTGGGAGTGAGTATGGGAATCGTCATTGGGATTCCTTCCGTTTGGGGGGGAAGGGATGGTTGAGGGACCATCTCTGGTGGATGTAAATACCAAACTGGAATTGCTAACACCATATTAGGGAGGGTAAGTGTTGCGGCTACTTGGAAATATTCGATGCTAGGTGGAGGGTAAAATAAGGGGATTTGAGTGATGGCTTAGGGAACTGTCTCCCAAACTGGGACATGGCCTTGGGGAGGGGTGAAATCGTGGATTGTGGGGGTCGATGAGTGCATAAGAGGCTCGTGAGGGGGGAGGTCTGTGACTAGTGGGACGTCAGATATGATAGAAGCCTCCCTAAGAGGAAGGGTATCCTCTATGTCAGTTCCATTAGATGATATGGTTCATACTTGATTGGAAGGATGAAGGAGTGGTGGTGCTCCATGGTAAGTTCCTAACAATGATGGATATTTGAAAATTCTGGGACCCATTTCGATGAGTGGGTATGCATCATGACTCGTGTGGATGAGAGGAAGAATGTTATCAATGTTGGCAGATGGGTTAGGCTGGTAATGTGAGACTTGTTCAATGGTAATGATCTTCCTGTTGTGGGGGAACATCATTGTTTGAAAGACAGAAGAGGCAACTACCTTCATAGCATACATGTAGCTACAACCAAAGATGATATTATAATTGAGTGGGGCATGGATAACTTCAATGTCAATGAGAATAGTCTTGCCCCCGAGTTCTATGGGGACATTTTGGAAGAGCCCTGTAGGAGATGATGGTCATCCGTCATAAGCTTGTAAGGTAATGGCAGAGGGTATGAGTTTGGGGGAGCCAAGTTTCTGCCATATAGATTTGGACATAATGCATGTAGATGCACCTTCATTGATGATACACTGATGAACTGTAATGTTCCGTATTTTCACTGGGATTTGAAAAGCAATCAAAGCGGGAAGGCGAGGTTCTCCACTATCGAGATCAAATGTAATGAGTCGAGTATATGCAAGGTCAATTTCCCCCAAGGCAGAAAGTAATGATTTTCGTTGAGTGGGACAAGTTTGAAGGACTTCTAAGACTGACATGGCAGCTAGGGATTGTGCTAAGTCATCAACCAAATTGTAATTATGAGCTTCCCTAGCTTGTGGGTTGTGGACATTCCTACGCAATGGGATGCGAAGGATGCGGAGTGGTGGTTTTGTGTTAGGGCGAGGGATCACCAACGGGGGTCTTGTTGGTGTGGGGATTGTTTCTGGAGGAATGGGAGGGGACTCAGTGGGTGCATGATACTGACAATTGCGTGTTTGCAGAAGGATTTCTTCCTCACTAGTGAGGAGGATCATGCAATATGCTAGATTGTTTGGATTGAGGTACTGTCCCACCTGAGGTGGGGGAGGTTGCGTGTCATGTTGGGTGTTTATCACACCTTGGTGTGGAA
>JZKD02S1498285.1:341494-365370 GCA_000966675.3 Picea glauca | reverse complement strand
ACTCTTAAATACCACTTTATTAGTTATATAGGAAAATAATGACTTATTTGTCCATTGTTTTGAGGTAACAAAGCATATTGTAATACTGAGTATGTGGAAGCACAAGGGGATTATGCTCACTTCCCTTCTCTATTTTGTTAAAACTTCCTTAGTATTGTTAACTTAACTAGGGTTAGAAAATTAATGCTATGATGATGGGAAACCCCAACCCAAGTGACAAGTATAAAAGATATATTTTATGTGTAGACAATATTGAAAATGTAGTGATTTATTTAAAGTAATTAATGGTTACTAGTTGTTTTTCTTCAAGGGTGTCGCATCTCGAAGAGGGGAACAAAAGAGCTTGAATGAATGATTTTATTTTAAACGAAGAAGTTCCTTGTTCCATTATTGTATGTTTGAAAAATTTTCTATGGCTTCCTAAGCATGGCATGGAGTGCATGCTAGCCTTCAAAGTCTCCTCATTCCACAAGAGGATGTATTGAGAAATACAGGTAGTATTACTTCCAAAGAAACAAAATAATTTGAATTGTAACATAAGTGAAATCAATTTGGATTGATATGTACACACTTGTTATGTAAATTAAGAAACCATTATTCCAATGATTGGTTATGTTTTGAGATTAGGGGTGAGTGAAATAACTTAGTGGCTGAAAAAGTGGCAATGGTATGATTAAGAATGTGCATTTGCAAGAACGTGTGCATTTTCCTTGGAACGCACACATGTTCCTACAACTGTAGGTTTGGCTATGACCAAAACTCCACATGGATTTCCACATAGGTTAAGCAATAGGAGTGTGTGTGCGCTCTTAAGAATGCATGTGTTCTCTTAAGAACGTGTGCACTTTCTTGTTGTTGTTTTTAAAAAAACTGTCCATGAGCGATTTTGTGCATAAAATTGTGCTCACGTTTCTCTTTGGGAAAATAGTGTGAAGAGAGGATGAAGAAAGGGAGGATCTTTGCACCGCCACTGCCACCATGTGTCTAGGTATGTTACATTTATCTTAAATTTAATCCAATTTAGTCATTCTAATTTAGTATTTTTCTCCCAATAATATAAATTGAAAAACAATGTAATTTGGTATTTTAAATAAAAAAGGAAACTAATTTACATGCCATGGATGTTAAATTGCAGCATATACAATACAATGGAACCCAAATAAAATTTAAACCCCTCACAAGAAAACCAAGAAGATAAAAAATCTAACCCACCACCACCACACAATGTAAACAATGAAATTGATGAGGGGTTGGTGATATTACGAAACCTTGAGGAACAATTAAGGGAGACTAGAGAACCTAGCAGAGTCTCATTGACCGCTTCTTTGGACATCATTGTGCAATCCATTACAAGTTCCCAAGGTAATTTGACATCTATTTCTGACTATAAGGAAAGAATGTATGAGTATTATAACACTCGTTTGGACAGAAACCAAATCAAAGAACTAGGAATTTCAAAACAACAAATATTGTCTATATTTAGGGATCCTAGAAATGGACAAGAACTACCATTGACCAGGAAACACATATCCATTGAATGGTACATCCATCCCCAGATTAGTCAAAACTAGATGGATAGGTGGTACATGGTTTTTGATAAACCTCCCTGCAATAACAGGGAGATTCCCTTATATTTTTCTGAGAAAATTATGGGCTGAGTTTATTATGGGTAAACATGTCTAATACTTTGACATTAGTGACTTCCAGGGGGTGGGTCAAGGGTCTGTACAAGACTGAGAGCAGGCCAAGCGTGACCCCGAGTTTGTTCCCCGTCCCTCTAGGTGAAGGCCTAACCCCCTTACCCAACATCCTCCTGTTGCAGAGAACTTGCAATAGGTACAACTAGCCATCTCGTCATTGACTCAAAGCCTAGTGAAACACAATAGCTTTGTTGCACTATCTCAATCAGAGGTGCATGCTAGTGACATTGATAGGGGGTTTGGAGCATTAGCATGCACAAGAGAGTACAATGAGGATAGGGAAGATGGAAATAACAACTGTCCATGTGAACCTTATGGATGCTCCAACTATGGGCATACATGCTATGGGCCTATAGAGCCCACTGTACAACATAGCTTCATGGAGGAGGTTAGTATCTTAACCCTTTTTTTTGTTCTTCATCGTTATATATTTATTTTGTATTTTGTGTATTTATATAAATATTTGATTATATGTTGTTTTTGAGTTGTTGCATCCCAACAATAGACCCTCTACACCTATGGATGCACTAGTGCCTAGCCCCACCACTAATGCAGCAGTAGAGGCAACATGTTCATTGGGTGAACCGTACACACAGGTATGTATCACATTTGATACATTCAACATAGTCATTTCTTTATTTTATGACATCCTCAAATTTTTTTATATGTTCTCTTGTTTCTACAGGATTTGGCACTAGGGAATGTCGAGGATTGTCCATTTGGGATAGACAAGTCACTAGCGTCATAGGTATCATGTGTAAAGTTAAACATCATATAATTCTAAAAATGTTTGTGTTTATGTTTTTGAATTTTAGTATTTTGTACTAATAGTTCAATTTTATTCATATGTATGTAGGCTGCCGATCTATTTTATAGGTATAGTAGTATTGCACCCCCTGGGCACCTAGGTGTTTCTTTTGGGTTCCTTTCTCCAAGATTAGGGTGTTGGAATTGTTGGTTTTTCATAAGAGATGATATTATATGTGAATGCATATCTTATTACAATGATGAGTGTTCTATATATAAAGAACATATGTTGACCATGGTGACCATCCATGAAGAGATGCATCCCTTGGGTAATAAATATATTTATACTTTATACTTTATTATATAAAAATATATTATTACATTAATAATAATTTTTAATAATTAATAGTCATATTATTAATTATCAATCTAGTAGAATGTCTTTTTGATGTTGCCCAAACATCAACACTCCCTCTCAGTAAGGGAGACATTCTACATTATGACAAGATTACCTCTGAAGATTACCTTTTAAGATTACTTGTGGGTAACTTTCAAATAGCTTCAACATGTCACCATGACATCCATTACCACGCAATGCATATGTACTTCATCATGTGCACCCTTGTGACTTCATAGCCAGTTCATCCAAGGACTATGGGTAGTTCTCAAATAACTACAACATGTCACCAAGACATCCACTACCTTGAAATGCATCTTTACCTCATCACATGAATCCTTGTAACTTCACAACATGCATACAGGGCCAGTGGGTAGCTCTCTAGTAGATACAACATGTCATCATGAGACTATCCAATTTCCCACATAAAACTTGGATATCTTATGCATGACATCCAGTAACCTGTGATAACATTTGTACCTTGTCTCTTCAACATGCATCTAGGGATGGTGGGTATCTCTCCAATGGTTACAACATGTCATCATGACATCCACTACCCTATGATAACATATGAAGCCATAACTCCCTCTGAAGAGGGACTACGTTGAGCTTGTCCTTGAAGTACTCGAACTTCATCCTTGACAATGGCTTTGTCAACACATCCACAACCTTTTCATCGATAGCCACATATTGGAGCCTCACTTCTCCTTTATGCACCATATTGGAGCCTCATTGCTCCCTTCTATACTAAGTGTCTAGAAACCAAGTGTCACTTCCATGAGACAGAGACTCCAAGTCTGATACCACACGAGCTCATATCCATTGACTTTTGAACATGTGAATATATACATCATCGGATATCCATAGTGCAACATGAATTCACCCCATGAAACCAAGGTATGTGGGTAGCTCTCAATATATACAACATGTCCCCAGGACATCCACTCCCTGTGATGCATCAGTACCTGATCATGTGCACTCATGTCTCAGTGCCAACCCTTTTTAATGTTGGATGAGTTCCACATGTCTCAGTTCGAATATGACTTCACCCCATGCAACCAAAGTATGTGGGTATCTCTCAATAGCTACAACATGTCCCTAGGACATCGACTCCCTATGATGCATCAATACCTGATCATGTGCACTGTTGTCTAAATGCCAACCCTTTTTCATGATGGATGAGGACACTCAGTGCCATCCCCTTTTCATGCTGGATGAGTTCCACATGTCTTAGTGCGAACATGACTTCACCCCATGCAACCAAGGTCTATGGGTATCTCTCAATAGCTACAACATGTCCCCAGGATATCCACTCCCTGCGATACATTAGTACCTAATCATGTGCACTCCTATCTCAGTGACAACCCTTTTTCATGTTGGATGAGAACACTCCCTCTGAAGAGGAACCACACCAAGCTTGTCCTTTAAGTACTCAAACTTCATTCTCGATAACGGCTTGGTAAGCACGTCCACAACTCGATCCTCCGTAGTCACGAAACTGGAGTCTCACTGCTCCCTTCTGCATTATATCCCTAATATAGTAATCTGTAATGTCCACGTTTTCCTAGGAAGCGTAAGGAGTGGTTCCACTAGCCTAAATTGGTTCTCATAAGCTAAGTCAGAAAAGCTACCTAGGGAACTCAACTTTTTCCTAGGAAATGAATTTAAAAAGTAAAAAAGGGGAAAAGGGCAACACGGGTCTTAGGAAAATGAAGTCACTTAAAAATTATAAAGTTTGCAAGAATAAAGTGACTTTAAAAAGAAAATTAAAAGTGAGTGGGAAATAACTCAATGGAGAAATAAAAGAGGGGAAAAGAGGAGGCACCCCACATTCTTGCATTCACTCATTTGGAAAAAGAGATTTTTGAGAGCTCTTTAGGAAAGAGTGTAGGGTTTTTGGAAACCCTTCATTTTGCTACTAGTTTCAGTGTTGCAACGATACACCCTAGCTATTCTTGGGTTCAGAACCACTTAGATTTCGACAGTGCGCCTCATTGTGGTGGATTTCACCTTTTTATGGAAGAATATTTATTGATAGGGGAAACATATATTGACTTAGAGAACTGTCTATACCATCTTGGGGATGATTCCTTGCAGCTGGGTTAATGTACACATTGTTGGGTCATGAGACTTCATGACAGGTCAAATTTCAAGTATTGGGGGACGAGTTTACTGCTGAGACTGGGAAGTATCATTTATGGTCATATTTTCCTCTACCTGGGCAACTCACATTGCTTATTAAATGAGAGATTTGGGAGTGGGGAGCTATTTATATCAGCGTAGTTCCAAATCTCTATTGGGGGCGCCTTCCCTCTAAACTGGGTGCATCTCTTGGTCTATACATAGAACAAAATATTGTTGTTGAATGAGGACTGAGATTCCTCTCGAAACTGGGTGCACATCTTGGTCTAAACACATAAAATTAGTGTTGTTGATTGAAGACTAATATTCATCTATAAGTTGGGCACATTTATCTTATTTACGATTGTCGAGATTTGTCATTATTTATGGGAATCAATATTTCGTCTTGGTCAAGTGCCCACACTCATACTGGGTGTATAAGATTTGCATTCTCCCTCGATTGGCTGCTTCATAAACATATTCATTTGAAGGTGACTTCTAGAGGGTCGAATCTCTAGTGGATGGAGTTTATTCAACACAGATAAAATACATTATTTACTTGAGGTTCTATCTTTTCATTGGATTCCATTGTATTTTCTTATTGTTGTTACAAACAATCATTGGAAACTTGCTTATGTAAATGTTGGGATAGTTATGTGTGATCCCGGTGGGTAATAAATAAAACAACAACAACCATTTATATTATTTTTTTCTTTACAATAGCATATTTAGTTATTATCTTTATGGGAAATTATATATGAATAGTTGAGAGGTCTATTCATTGTAAAAGGACATAAAAATTGCACCTACAACAGTTAGTATACAAACTGTTTGAAGAAATACCACAATGACAATTCCTCCTTAAACTCAAAAAAATCACCTCAACTCTAGAGAATATAGAGGTGGGTATTTTACAGTGGTATTAGAGCATGTTCCTCTACAGCTATGGGCTCTAAGGAGGATTTATAATCAGATTTATGAGACCAAAAGATGAGCAGAACATTACCTATCGAAGACGTAGGGGAAGCACCGAAGATCCCCCTAGGTAGGAAGAAGAAGAAGTGGTTAGAGAAGAAGGGATAGGAGAGGCAACACCATATATCACACCTAAGGGAAAAGAAACTATGGGGGAAGAATATGATACCAGGATCAACAATTTGTTCAATATTTTGAATGATTTGGCCAAAGGTCAAAAGACCATGATGGACCTTATGGGGTATCTAGCTAAGAAATCATTGGAGGGCCCAATAAAGAAGAATATGAATGATAATGGGGGTTCAAACAATGGAGAGGGTAGCCACTCATGAACTACCATGTAGAGACACCCCCACTTGTACACCAAATCCCCTAGACCCACTGTTCCTCAATTTTTGGCGAATGAGGACGTAGGTCCATTGATGCAGGTTGATCAGGATGAGCCCTATAGGGAATATTTAGAGGAGTACATGAGGCTAGGAGATGATTTCCACTCATCCATGTCCTTTTTGGATTTCTACAATATGAAGATCATAAATCAACCGAGAGGGATCATGAGCGACATGACACAAAATTTTGAGTTGCAATGTACCATTGGGAAAGTCACTATTCCCAACATTGACGGGGGATCTAAATGCTCTGCTATATCATAGGTGCAGAAGCTCAACACTTCTAGCTGCACTAGATGACAAAGAAAAATGCCATTAAGTTGTCCACCTTGCACCTAGATGGTGAGGCCCATGAGTGGTGGTACCATGGGTTAGTCACTTTGGGACATGTCGGGGTTACCTCTTACCTGGAATTCACACAGAGACTCATCGAGAGATTTGAAAGGAAGGACCCTAAGCTTCACTTCATAGAGCTAGCTCAACTCAAACAAACAGGTAGCCCAAAGGCCTATATATATGAGTTTCAAAGGGTTGTTGTGATGGTGTTAGACATTTCATAGGACCGTTTGGTGATGTTGTTTGTTGAGGGGATAATGGAGCCTCTATGAGGATGGGTGAAGGCCTACAAACCTACCTCTTTACAGGATGTAGTTAGCAGATCTCGGGACATGCAGAATGGAGTACCTAAAATTCGGTTTCCACCCAAACCCACTTTTACCCCAAAGACTAAGGAAATTAGACCACCTCAGAGAGATTGGATCATCAAGTCCAAACTAGATGAAGAGACTAGGAGAGAATAGAGGAAAAAGAAATTGCGTTTTAGCTATTAGGAGCCATGGGAACTAGGACATATATGCGCCGGGAAGGACATAATGGGAAAGGCCCATTACATTGAAGTATAATCTAACAGTGACAGTGATGAGGATGAGGAGCTAGAGAAGGCACAGGACCAGGGACATCCAAAATCAGGAGGGGAGTCTTCACTAGTTGGGGCTAAGGACCCAGTCATGGCCTTGATGTATCAGGATTTCTGAGGTATCATACCTTCAGGTTCAGAGGTTTCCTACAAGGGAACAAGGTGAAAATATTTATTGATGGGGGAACATTCCATAACTTCATTGATGATAACATGGTCGAGAGGAGAGGAATTCAATGGGTTCACAATAGTCATACCAGGAGGCCACCATATGAGTTACACCAAGTATATTCCCAAGCTCACAATAACCATGGGAAAATAATCAATGACATATGATATCTTTGTCGTGGACATACCAGACACCAATGTAGTGTTGGATGTTCAATGGATTTACTCTATTGGGAGATACACTATTGATCAGAGGACCATGGAGACATGCACCAGTACCCACCGAAGATTGTGTCATCTCACAACATGGAGGAATTGATGAGGCATGGTGATATAGAGTAGGGTGTAGAGTGTTTTATTTTTGACAGAGAGCCACCTGACCGTCTGCAAAAACTTCCAAAGGACTTATAGGTATTACTCTGCAAACATCATAAAGTATTTAGTGACATTCCTCCTATCATTCCACATGATAGAGGTTTTGAGCATATTGTTGGCGACAGAAGTCACTTGTGGATTGCTATCAGGAGCAGAGCCCGACGCCCATCAGTTTTATGTCACGATTGTTCATAGATGGGTTATCAAATGAAAGGAAAATCTAAACAGTAGTGTCCAACTCTGAAAACAGGCCAGGCATGCATGAGAAAGTGAGGTCTTGCGTAAACTTCAGACAGTGAGCTGTAGTAAAGGGTGAACAGGCAGAAGATTTATGGAGAAGAGTGCGAAGGTCTGTTATAAATAGCAAGTTTCTAACAGACTATAGAAGAAAGCATCCCAACACAAGGTCTTCTTGCATTTGAATACAGAGCACCAAAAAATACAATAATGCCATGATAAATCATTTATCATAACATAAATGCAACAATTCGCATGACTCAGTCAATCACGAACTTCCTAGCATAAGATGAAAAGTTTAGACGGGTAAAGAAGAACTGTCTGTCATAAAACAAGAAATCTCATATACAGATACATAAGCTGGAAACTGAAATAGCAGTTAAAGCATTACAGTCGGGAGCTCCGCTCTACCATCGATCTGTTACAAAATGGAAAAAATGGCTACATATACTTGGAACAAAAATCCTGGCAGCTAAAACCAGACGTTGCATTGAAGACCTTACGTATTTACATTTACTGCGCATGTAGTCTATGGACATTCGTGAACTTCTGTCAGACGCAATCGCGTCCTAAAGGACCTGGAATTGAATTGACAAGCTTGCATTCATTCCTTGGTTTTCCATTTATGGTGGAAACGATGTCCAACCACCATCAACTGCTGCAATAACTGCTTCATCGGGATCAGGAAAAGCCTAGGCGGATTCTGCTCCTTCAGGACATGGAGGCACTCAGGATGACTGGAGGTCTTGATTATGAGGAGGTAAACGGACGGTGACCGGGCGGGGGTAGCTAGACACGCTAGATGCAGATACGGGGTGAGGAGAGGCCACATGAATGGATGGCAGAGGGAAAACAACAGGGCGAATGCACGTGGCAACATTCATGGGTTTTGAAGTGTACGAGCCAGGTGGAGGGACTCATGGGCCAGAGAAACCGTGGATGGCATGACACGGGGAGAAGTCGTGACGGCGAGGGATAGATGGCAGATGTATGCGATGAAGCTCCAGACTTTTCGGGAATTCGGAATTCGCGAGTTGAAGTGCGCTAGTTTCTTGCCTCCGGGATCTCCGATATCCCGATATGCGATGAGCCCCTTCTCCCGAGAATTAGCCCCTTTCGACTAGACCATGATCCATATGACCTATCCTTGTATGACCGTGGTCCAATTTTCCATCAGGATTTCAGCATTCTTGACGACTTGATGTTTGCGTCCACTAAACTTGCGATTCCCCGAAATCCGATGGCTTATGGCCGTTAACTTGTTGACGGTCAGCTCTTTGGTGCATAGCCTGCCACCTGCCTTCCACTAATGAAAGCTTCCCCCGATATCGGGAGATCGGGTATCAGGATATCGGGACTTCTGCTGCCATGTGCGCGAGACTTTCAGTTCCCCGATCCCCGACTCTGTGGGATCTCTCGCCACGTCCCCCTGGATCGGACGACCTGCATTCAGCCTCTAAAGATAAGAGACTTCTCTGCTGCTAAATGTCGAGTAGATCGGCCACTCCGACACCCCGATAATTGTTGATTTTCTTCATGGATGGATCTCGGCTGCCGATGGAAAAACTTCGCAAGCTCGCTTGATATGTTACTTGGAAAAGCAAGAATTCTCCCGAGCTGCGCTTGAGTATTTGTGTAACTTGCAGACCCGCATGCCTCTTGGACCCGCGACAAGAAATGTTACTAACACATATCATAGAGATAAAAGAGGGGGTCTATGAATTTATCACAAACCCCTATTGGTACCCTAAAGTTTACAAGGACGAGATTGAAAAAACCATTAAACAATTGTTGAAAATGGGCCACATCTTCCCTAGTTCCAGCCCATTTTCCTCTTCCGTTGTCTTAGTCAAGAATAAGGATGGTATTCTGTGGATTTTTATTGAATACAGGGATCTAAACAAGAATACGATCAAGAATCGATACCCCATACCTAGGGTTAATGAGTTAATGGATGAGCTCAGGGGAGCCAATTTTTTCTCGAAGATTGATCTTCGATCAAGATATCATCAGATCAAGGTACAAGAGCAGGACGTACCTAAAACAACCTTTATATGCAACTATGGGCATTATGAGTTTCTGTTCATGCCATTCGGGATAACTAACACCCTCGCCACTTTCCATTCATGCATGAATCATGTGTTCAATAAGAAGTCGAGGAAGTTCTTATTCGTCTTCTTTGATGACATCCTCATATTCAACAAAACATGGGAAGACCATCTGTGACATTTGTATGAAGTACTTGGTATTATAGAGAAACAACAATTGTATGCAAAGGAATCTAAGTGTGAATTAGGTATGACATATATGCTCTACTTGGGGCACGTGATTGGGGTGAATGGGGTACAGGTGCACCAAGAAAATATCAGGGCGATCATTGAGTGGCCAACTCCTAGGAATGTGACATAACTAAGGAAATTATTTGGTCTTTGCACTTACTACAGGAAATTTGTTAAGGGATTCTCACAGTTGACAACACCACTGACCGATCTCACCAAAAAGGGGGCTTTCATTTGTATAGAGGAGGCCCATAAGACATTCTAGAAAATGAAGTAGGTGATGAGCTCCTACCCTGTTTTAGCACTCTTTGATTTCACTCATCCATTTGTCTTGGAGTGTGATTCTTCAGGAATTGGGATAGGATATGTATTAATGCAAAATGGTCACCCAATAGCGTTTGAGAGCCACAAAATCTGAGAGTATGAGAGGAATTACTCCATATACGACAAAGATATTTTGGCCATAATGCATGCTTTGACCAAATTTCGACAGTACTTGGTGGGGAATAGGTTCAATGTAATGATCGATCATAATAGCTTGAGGTTTCTCATGGAGAAAAAGGAGTTGAGCGAGTGAAAAAAAAATGGATCAGTAAAATCCAAGCCTAAGATTTTGAAATTGAGTATGTGAAAGGAAAAAATAATGTGGTTGTTGATGCCCTATCTAAGATACCCTCTCTCTCTCTCATGGAGATTTCAGTAGAATGGAAGGAATTTATATTGGTATAATAATCCAAAAATAACCCAGGAGTGGAGTGATAGAGAACCAGTTGGACAAACTCGATTGCTCATTACATTTTGTATGGAATTTGCATACATGGTTTCCAAGAATACAATGCAGATCCATGTGGAAAATATACCAACCAAGTGCTCGTGGCCATGAATGAGAAAATACAAATGTGGTTATATGCCAGAAGTTGTCATAGTTATGAACAAGGCCCAGTGAAACCAGTCTCAAAACCAATCTGAAGATATTTTTATACCAAGGAGTACAATATGATCTCCCATGATTACTAAATTTGAACATGTGTTGGTCCAATGAAAGCGAAGCAACAAATTAGGAAAGTTGTGGCCACATAATGATGTCTTCAAGTCTTCTACACTATCTGCCAAGGTGCAAGTCTACATCATGTGAATAAAAGAGTTGATTTCAAACATAATGAGACATCGTTTGATTACCAGTCATTGAGGTATACCATTAAAAAACGTGAGATAGTCTACCAATGATGGAAGTAGGTATCAAGGCACTGAGTACATTCCTACAAGTGTGAATAAAGGATTCATTGTTGAACACTTGAGAAATCCATTGATCAGGAGATATTGATGTATTCCCATATGTTAATGGTGAGAGAGCTTGCCACTAATGACTACAAGCCTCAAGGTACTTATAAAAGTCTAGGTCCCATATCCAGAATAAATGAGTTGAAGTCGATGGAAAGAGACCTGCTAAAAGGAGAGCATTAAGGCATGTCTCATCAGTCAGCATGAGGAACAAAGCAGGAGGTTCATGATTTCGTGGAGATCAGACAAAGAACATGTTCACGAACCAATGACCCTGTGCATCTTTCGCGTGTACCAAATGCAAGCGGTATACAAAAAATACCCTATGAATAGTAGCCAATGATGAAAACTGCTAACAAAGGCAAGGAAACCACCAATAAGGCTAATGGCATCCAAGACACTGCATGAATCCCAAAGTGTGAATAGATGTCCTGTCATAGAACAAAAAGGAAACCACCCAGTCAACGACCATTGATCAAATGTCGACTGTTGGGTTCAAGGTGACCTATTGATGATGCAAGTAGGGCCAAGGTGCATGATAAGACCATAGTATCATGTGATTTTGAGAAAAACTGAGGGTATGGCTAACATGCAAGGTCAAGATCTCTGAGGAGTGGTCGACATAGGTTGATAGACTTCCTTTGAACAAGAGCATGAGACACATGGTGGACTCTGGAAACATATACTCAATGATGTGACTATTAGATGCAGGAGACATCAATAATGTTCTCTATAGGGACTGGAAGAGTAACCAGTCAGTAGAGAAAACTCTGTAACGATATCAACTTCCTAAGGCCATACTAAACCCAAAATTATGATGACACAAGGACTCAACAATTTTGTGCTTTGTTCAAAGGCAACACGACTACTGCCAATTATAATATAGTACTCCCTTCCCGCCCATCTTTTTTTGTTTTTTCATAACAAATGAATGCTATGATACCGAGGAGGAAATGAGTGTGGCAAGTAAGCAAAATTAGTTCCAGTAGTGGAACGTACCTATGCTTGATGCAAGGAAATGCATGCGAGAGATGGACACTCGGGGTGATGTTCCCTCCAGGGTATATGGTGTCAAATCACGAAGGATATAAACAAAGCTCTGCTTGGTTGAGGATGAAAAAATGCTTAGGCAACGGTTTATAATGCAAAGCGAGAACCGGCTAAAGGCTCAATACTGCAAGCGAGGGCATGAGATGCAGTCACAACTTAATGCCACAAAATATCCTTTTTTATGTCTTGTAGTCTACTTGCTATGAAAAACAATTTTGCCAAATAGATGTCTTTTCAAATCCAATCTATGAGTGTGAAAAATACAAGTTCACTTGACAATCATTTCTATTTTTTATAACGAGTCAGAAAAGAGATTAACTAAGACTCATGACCTTTCAAATCCAATTTAACAAGTGTGAAAGGGAAAAATCACTCGACAATCTTTTCATTTTTTGAACGAGTTGGAAAAGAGCTTAACTCAAACTCATTAGGGATATTCTAGGCAGCAAGCCTCGGGGGAGGCCAAGGCTCCCATGTGGACCTTATGTGGAATTTCGGTATCTTATGAAGAATCGACACAAGCTTGGGAAGAACCAAAGATCTCCAAGTCGAGGAGGGAAAATTGCTAACGGAGGTTATCATCTTTGTGCTATATTGGATAATGTATCTTCCTAGAAAATACATAGGAGGAGGCATTGGATACCCCACAAGACCATCCCAATAAAAGGGAACCTTGTCAAGACTTGGAGGGAGAAAACTCAGGAAGAGTAAAACTCCTTCTTGTTCATAAGGTGAAGTAGTGGAAATGCTAAGGACATGGCATAGAATGTATAGAACCAGAGCCAGAAGAGAGGGATCGACCAAAAATCTCATTGGCACGATCGCTTCCTTAGACTTGTCACTCTCTAAGAGAAGAGTGGGGTTGATTGAATATTACATCGATATGACCACTTACTCAACCATTGGTTGAATAGGATGCGAGACAACAAACTCAAGTGGTGCATCACCCCAAAAAACAGGAGTGTTGTCGCTTGAAGATTGCATCGAAACACCCGTTGGTTGAAAAATATGCAAGATAAAAAGGTCAAGAGATGCATCATCCAAAAACATAGGAGAGGTGTTGGTCAAAGATTGCATTGACACAACCACAAGTTGAATGGGATGTTAGACAAAAAGGTCAAAGGAAACATCAACCCTTATAGGGAAAGGGGTGTTAGTCGAAGATTGCATCGGCATGACTGTTGTATCAACCAAAGAAGGAACAAAGTGTTGTGAAACCATAGATACCTTAGAACCTGAAGGGCCCTTAGGTGAGCCCCACGCTTCCGGTATCCCAGCAGTAACATAACAAAAATGAGTAAGGTGACTTCCTTCACAAATCCTGTAAAGGAATCTAGGCTTACGTATGAGACATCTAGGATTCTCAATCATATGAATTCCCCTAGAATGACTTGCAATGGCTGGTGACATGCTCCCACCATGACTTGCAGAGGCTAGTAGTAAATATCCAACATGACTAGAAGAGGTTGGTGAGGGATCCCCAACATGAATAGTAGAGGTTGGTGATGGATGTGTAGTGTGACTAGTAGTGACCATACATGTGCCCACAACATGACTTGCAACGGCTGGTTGTAGGCCTTCAACATGACTCACAAAGGTTGTCGACCAATCTCCAACATGACTAGAAAAGGTTGGTGATATAATGCTAGTATGACATGCAATGAATGGACTTGTGCCCCCATCATGACTCAGAGTGGTTGGTTGCAGGTATTCAACGTGACTCGCAGAGGTTGTCGACCAATCTCCAACATGGCTAGAAGAGGTCGGTGATATAACATTAGTATGACACGTAGTGACTGGACTTGTGGCGATGGTGAATTGCAACATTTGATTCCAGGTTTTGGGGAAAGATTGATTCTGAAACATTGCAAGCCATGAAGGATCCTGGTGTATCCCCTGTCCCTCCCAGAAAAGTGGTGGCCAATGCCAAAATGGTCAGAAGAATTTTGGACGGGCATCGTCACTGAGGTCTGCAAAGAGACCGAGGTAGGATAAGGATTATTCGAGTGAGGATATATGTTTCCCCCTTGTGAAGGGGTCCCATAAATAGGGTATCTCGAATCGTAAAATTGATTCTCCCTGTATGAAATACTTGGGGGTACTTGAGGACCTATCATGGAAAAGGTAATCAAAGGAACTAACACGGCGGATGAAAGGTATATGGGTGGGGGGGAATAAGTGGGATAAGAACCCATCTGAGTATTGGCTCCTGAAAGAGCATACCTAGTATTGGATTCATATGGGGGAAGGTTCCAACCTCCCATGGGGACACGACTCATATCAAATGAAGAAGTAGGCATCGAAGCCATGGTGCCCCCAGATATGATGCTAGGATTCATATACATGGGCCAGGGGAAGGATTGCACTGTGGAAGGCATATCAACAGAAAAATTATTAGAGACCCAAGGTGTGGATTGGGCATTGTAGTTCTACATACCATTGTAAAAGGTGGAAGGGTCTGTCCCCATGAAATGAGCAGGCATCATGGGGTGGGTAGTAGTGAACGAGGGAGAAAAAGAAACTCCATTTTCCATGATGATGACACCCAAAATAGACTCATAAGGCCAACTAGTAGTCAAAGAGCATACCAAAAAGTCAAATGGCCAATATGCATGCAAACGGGCTAAAGTGGTTGAGTGGCCTCCCTCGCGCAAGAAGGTATGTCTTGTCCAAGAGGGACCTATTGGTATCCCTACATATGTTTTCTATTTGAACGACAAATGACACTTCCTGTAGCTGCCTTCACCTCATCCTGTAAATATCACTATTTGAGGGTGATTATTGGGCTATAAAAAATATGTTTGATTACTCTTGTTTTATTTTTATCTTGCATTTTCATGCTTGATTCATGATTGAAAGCATGAATCAAGCATTAAAAATTAATTTTTCATTTTAATTCTATCTAAGGCTTGGTTTTTAAAAGGGTCAATGTGCTTACATCTTTATCATGATTTTTCTTTTGTTTTGAGCTTATCATATATCAATGAAATACTTATGTTGAGTTGCTCTTGGATTGTAAGCTCATCTTTTGGATCCTTTGTAAATATACCAAAAATCAATTGGCATTTGGTTTGAAAAAAACATATCCATTCCTAACCTTTGTAAATCGATTATATCCATTACATAACATGGAAATTAAATGCACCAGGATCGTATCTTGTACTTCATTTTAGCTAGCAGGTTGAATTGACAGGCTTCTCATGACGAGATAAGGTCGTATGTTATGCTATGTACTCAAAACGTTCATTACCAGAAATGCCCAAATTTCGTGACTAAAACCCTTATGCTTATGTTATGGTCACGCTAGTGTGGTGCTATTTTTGTTTCCATGGTATCAGCTCAGACTTGCCTCTTTTACTGGTACCTATTAAGCCCATAGTTAGTTTGAGTTGCCTTTGTTACAATCTGTTTGAACACTTGATGGCCCCTGTTGTTTGAATAGAGCCAAATGGCTCTCAAACATTGTTGCTTTATAATGATGCGAGTGAGGATTTGAAGAGCCAGGGTTGGGATATGTTTATTAAGAAGTTCCAGGGGTATAAATTGCAAGTGGCAAAATAATTCACCCTAACATTTGATGGATACAGAGAAAAGGTTGGTGATATTCAGTTGGAGATCACCAAATAATTTTTGAGTGAAGCAAAAGGGCTCCCTCTCACTGGTCAAAAGTGGTTCAAAAATTTGAAACTGGACGAAGTACCCTAGAGTCATTTTGTCACCTCCAGAAAGATTGATTGTTGTGACAAAGGTATTCTAGTCTCCCTACTCAAGGTTAGATGTCATGGTCTGTTAGCAATTTTAAAACAATTTATTACCTGTGAAGGCCATTATGTCCTAGTCTTCCTTTACCATGTTCGATTGCTCATGCATTTTATTGGATTAGATTTAAATATGTTGTTTTACCTGCTAAGAAGTCTGTATAAAATGTCAAAGAGATACAAGAAGAAGAACCTAGATTCTAGCCTCTTTCACCATGGTTTGATTAAATTATTTTTGGTTCATCGTTTGAAAGCCCTAAGTGAGGATTGAGACAGGTTCTTAGCTCAAAATAGTTTTCTTATAGAAAATCCTGTAGAAACCCCTATGATGGATAAGCCTATGATAGAAAAACCTCTTGATTTGTCAAGTGGCAAGCCTACATTTTTGGATGAAAACCATCGTGAAGGGGAAATGCCCGAGCAACTTTAATTTGGGAAACAGGATATTAGTGATGAGTTTATAGAAGATCCTATGCATGACCCGATTGTCTGCCCTAACCCTACTGTAAAATCTCAAAGTAAAACCATCGCAAACAGTGAAAAAAGAATCAAGAAATGTTAGGGTTTCACAATAAGAGGGTTGGTCGACTCATTTCAAGAAGTCTATGTAATATATACAAGCCTCATGTGAGATTGATCGATTTGATTGAGATCCATGAGGATTCAGACTTCGAGATTGAAAGGTTTCTAGCAGAGGAAGATCTTATTTGTTCCAAACCAGATCCTAATCAACCATTCGATTATGTCAATAATCTCCCACCGTGTCTAAAATATAGCAAGGGGTTTACAGGTATTAATCTTGGTCAAAGGTTCGCAATGGGTAGCATTGAAGTTTTGGCACCCAATTACACGCTTACTCAACAAATCACCCCTATTGTGCATTGCAAAGTTTGCTTGCATTAGATAGGGCAGTACTATACAGACATCCCCATTCTCCAAGCAAGTCTCAAAGATCTCATGATTCACAATGAATCATTGGCAAACAAAAACCATGAAATCAAGGCCAATGCACAGAGACAAGCGAAGCATCTAAAAAGGACAGGAAATATTGTTATAAAATATGCTAATAGTGTAAAGGACATGATAAATTCTGAGATATTGTGATCCATTTTTTGTTATTAGTTAAATGGTAAGATCAATTTTTATTACAGTTATGCTTTCTTTGTTGTTTTTCTAATCAAATTGGATCAATTTGGATTTTTGTTACCAATAATAAGACTGGCTACAAAATTGAGAGATTATGTAGACAAGTCTTTTTTTCATATAAAATTTAGAAATTGTTAGTTAATAAAATATTTGACTTTCTCTCATTTCATTTTTTCAGGACAAGGTGTATCTGATGTTGATCTTATGGGATGAAGCATGCTCGACTTAGTTTATTAGCTATCTCCTTTTTCTTATTTTGTAAATAGGAGAGAACTTTCATAAGTTTTGAAGATATAGTTTGATCATGAGTGGCTCTAGGTCCTCTATATTTGTATTGTTTAGATCTTTTGAGATCTGATCCTATCGTAGAAGATAGGAAGTTTAGTTTTCATAAACTCTTTAAATAATATATATTTTGTAAAGGAGATGATCTTGGCTGAGAGTAGAAGATGGACGAGTGATTCCAAGACTTAATGAAACACAATATATGTATTTTGGCTTTAGCCTTTTGTAAATGATGTTTTCATTTATGTTTTGTTAATCTTGACACATTAATAGGTATGATATATTTAGACTTAATGATATATTATGTTTGGGATAATTATGTTATAAATATCATCTATAATTTTTTGCTCTAGATATAAATACTGTGATCATATCTCCAATTCAAATGATATGATTTATCTTTGAATTTTAGTTGAATGATGAAATGCAATAAGTTACACTCAGATTTATCTTGTTGTAATTATGTGCAATTATAATATCACAGGGTTAAATTTGTGTTTCCTCCTCTGTCATTAAACCTCAGCTGCCAATACATGTTTTCAATTTATTTAAAACAGTCATAAAGTCCATTGCATATTTTTCTCTCCGGTGCGATAGTTAGATGTTCTTCACTCATACAGACGCTTGGATACATCTCACTAACTAACAACAAGTTAGCTCCTTTGTATTTCTTAATTCTGTCATTTACATATTAATAAAACTAGAATGTTTGGTTCATCTTTTGTCTACCTGCATGTCTATGTTCCATAGTTTATTCAATTCAGGAATAGTTAGATTTATAAAAGAAAACATAAAATATTTAAATGTTGTTTATTTATCTACTTCTTAAAAGAAATAATTTTCACATTGATTTTGTAAGTTTCGATCAAAACTTACAATTTGTAAATGATGTACATAAGTAAGATTTGTATATTTTATGCTTAAATATACCTAGAATAATTACATTAGAGCATATGTACATAGATACTATAGTGTTTAGAAATTAATTAGTTATTTCTTTCTTTTGTTTGTTTCCTTTTAGGATAATGGATTGGCTAATGGATCCATTAAACCTGTTAGAATGAGTTATGCCAAACATCATGTGTTATTTAGACAACATCGGACCGGACTCGTTCTTCCAGTTGACAGATGGTCATTTTTGCCCACCAACAAATGGCACTAGAAGGAGGGCTTGAATACAATTGATGGCACGTGAAAGTCGTAAGAATCCTCCCCCACATAATTTCTCCCCTATAGTAACACATAGTCATTCTGACAACAACGTTACTTCTGAAACAAAAACTACCTCGAACGAAAATCCCCAGATTCTCATTGAGCTAGTAACACCAAACCCTCAAGGGAACGATGTACAAGAAATTGTTCGTCAATAAATTATAAGGACACACAATGGTTTGGCCCGTATCATACAACCTGGTAGGCCACTTAATCAACCCTTAGATTTATCTGATATCAGAGAACAACTTGAAGGCACTGGTCTTCTTTTAAACCCTCTAGGAAATGATACTATCAATCCTACTGAGACACCTACTCTCAAAGCAGGGGGATCTGGTATTCCACCTTCCCCACCTCATTAATCTCCATCCTATTCAGGAGGAGAATATTCTGATGAAGGCAGTTCCTCGTCTGAACCATCTCAAGCTTCGACACCACCTATGCCCATGGAAAACCAAAACAATCCCGCCAGACCATGGATTGATCAAGATGTTGTGGTTGTTCCTTGACCCCAATACCCATTACCAAAACACCCAGACAAATGGTTACCTAAATTTGATCTAGATTCTAAGCAAACCACCAAAGATCACATAAAGAAATTCATGTTGGCCATTAGACTCCAAAGTGTAGAACATGGAGATGTATTATGTATACTCTTTCCTTATACATTTGAGGGAAATGAATCTACATGGTATTTCGTCCAACAACCCCACACCATTGTCTCTTGGGACAAATTCAAAACTTGTTTCTTAGAGAAATTTGGAGATGATAAATCTCTCGAAGTCTTAGTTATGGAACTTTCTAGCCTAAAAATGAACCCTGAGGAGAAAGTAAAAGATTTTAACCAAAGGTTCCTTACGTTAAAAAACCAAATTCCCACTGATTCAATGCCTTCTGAAAGTCTTATTGTTGCATACTACACTAAATCTCTACATAATAATATAGCAATTTGGGTTAAAAGATATAAGAAGTCTACATTATTGGAATCCTTCAAGGAGGCAAGCCAAATTGAAAATGATATTTTGAGATTTAAAGATAATATCAATAGTGAGGTTGAAATAGCCCCATATTCTAAGAAGAAAATGGAAATCCTTACTAGGCCTCCCCAAGCCAAAATTCAACTAGAAACTTCAGATTTATAAAGTTTTCAAAAGGTTGTCCAAAAATTATCGAATCAAGTCGTAGTCTTAAAGAGATTGGCTGAAGAAGCATCCTCAAGAAAAGGAAGTTTTAAACCTCCTTTTAAAAATCCTTTTCCCTCCAACCAACCAAATCTGACCCCTGAAAGTCTAAATTTTGAAAGCTTACAATATGCTCTGCAAACTATCCTTGAAGCACATGATAACTTTGTCCCCCATGAATGTTCAGAAGAGATAGTTCAAGAAGAAGTACTTGAAGAAGAGGAGTCATCTCCCAATATCTTCGGGCACTTCTCCGACAGTATTTTACAAGAAAACTTTGAAACTGTTCACCCTTAGGACACCAAAAGCAAAACACAAAGTAAACCCTCTTTCAAAATGAGTAATAATGTGCCTCTGAGATAATCGAAACAAGCTGAAATAAAACAGAATTTAGCAGCCCCTGTTTTAGAATATGATTTGATTGAAGACTTGAAAAAACTAAGGGCTAATATTTATGTTTTCAAACTTTTGAAATTTCCTCTTATTCTGCAGAAAATGCTTCAAAACATCGCAGAAAATAGTAAAAAAAACAATCTGAACGACAAGAAAACTGCATAACTTAGTTCTAAAACAGCCCAAAAGATCCCTACTAAAACGACATCTGAACCCCCAAATAAAAGGGATCTCACTGAAAAAACTGTATCAAATGTAGATAAAATTGTTTCAGGGACAACGACTAAAAATTAGCAGAATTTTGTTGTTAATACCCACAAAAATGTCCCACCTTTCTTACTAAATTTTGAAATTTTTAATAGAAATGTACATAATTGAATGGTGGATTTCGGTGCATCATCGAATGTGATGCCTTTATCTGTGTGCCGAAAAATTAACGCAGAAGTTCAGCCTTCTAGTCTTAAAATCATTCAGCTCGATCAGATGAACGTTAAGGTAATCGGTGAACTAAAGAATGTGTTGGTTAGGATATATTCTAATCCTAAGGTTCACCAAATTATTGACATCATTGTTGTTGACATCCCCAAAGTCTATGGTTTGTTTTTGAGTAGGGATTGGTCCAATCAACTACATGGTTACTTTTCCACAGATTGGTCTCATTTGTGGCTGCTAGAAAATGGAGAACAAAATAAAATTAGGATTAATTGTGAACGCTATCTCAAACACATCATGACGGATTTGAATGATGCAAATGAACCATTTACTGCATTCACTAATTCACTTGAAATGCAGAGAATGAACACCTTCTTTGGTAACTTCATGGTCGAAACTTCCCTCATCACCAATTCAGAGCAACAATCAGAGGTCATGACTTGTACTCAGTCATCATCTTTTCCAAATGTTTCAAATACTATTGACAAAGCTCAGATATGGTCACTTTAATTTGATGGATCCAAATCCAAAGAAGGAGCTGGTGAAGGATGTGTACTCATTGACCCCGCGGATAATAAGACTCTCATTGCTTTTTGATTGGAGTTCTAGTGCACTAACAACACAGTCGAAAATGAGGAACTTTTGCAAGGACTCAGGAAAGTTGTAGATATGAACGTAAGGAACTTAATGGTATTTGGTGACTCGAAAATTGTGGTTAGGTAGGTAAGAAATTTCATACATTGCCTATCACCAAATCTGAAAAGTTACCAAACTGAGGTATGGAATCTAATGCACAAATTTTCAACATTTAATATAAATACTATTCCTAGATTAAATAATTCAAAAGAAGATTTGTTCACTATTGTTGCTTCTAAACTTTTTCTCGCAGAAGGTCTCTCTCCGAATTCATTTTCAATTGAATTACTGTTCAGGCCATCGATCCTAGACAACATCAACAATTGGAGAGTTTTCAACTATGATCAACAAATAATTAACTTCTGGCATATGGAGGACACTTTCCAAGGTGCAATTATCGAGGAAGGCACTCACGATGAAAACCTCTGCAACTTCTCGGTAATATTAGATCCTAGCTATCCCGAATTGACATTTGATCTGGTAAAATCTATTCCTAAATCCATGGTAAGACTAGAAACGTTTTATGACTTGCATGATAAGTTCAGAGGGTTAGTAAATTGTAAAACAAATATCTCTTCACTAGTTTATAATATAGTCAACTTAGGGACTAAAGAAAATCCCCAAAACATTAATCTGGGAAATGGATGTTCCGAGCAAGAATGATCGGATTTTATAAAATTGTTTAAAGAATTCAAAGATGTTTTCACCTGGACATATGATGATCTGAAAACTTTTGATCCTAATATCATACAACATGTCATCCCCTTTAAATCCCGGACTTAACCTTTTCAGCAGAAGCTGAGAAAGATGCACCCTATGTTGGAACCCACTATCAAGAAAGAACTAAATAAATTATTGAATACAAAGATAATTTTTTCGGTGAGACACACACAATGGGTGTCTAATCTAGTTCCTGTAAGGAATAAAAGTGGTGAAATTTGACTCTGTGTCGATTTTCGTAACTTAAACCAAGCTTCGAATATAACTTGAACCAAGCTTCGGACAAAGATAATAATCCCGTTCCTTCAATGGAACAAATTTTCCAACAAGTTTTCGGTTTCGAGAGACTATTTCTGTGACATGGTTTTTCGGGATACAACCAATTCCTAATGTCTCCCTTGAATCAACTCAAAACCACTTTTCGTACCCCATGGGGCACTTATTCCTACATGAAGATACCTTTTGGGCTTATAAATGCCAGGGCCACTTTTTAGAGAGCAATGGACATTGCTTTTTGTGGGCTCCTAAATCAATCAGTAGTGTTCTATCTTGATGATGTAATCGTTTTCTCTAAAAGCAAGAAATATCATTTGTCTCACCTTAGGGTTGTGTTGACGGGCGAAATTGACTGTCTATCAACTGGAAGAGCAAGTCCGGTCTGGGTTTGTCTAAATAACCCAAGCCATTTGGTATAACTCATTCTGACGGGTTTAATGACTCCGTTAGCCAATCTAAGAATCCTAAAAGAAACAAATAAAAGAGAGAAATAACTAAATAATTACTAAACACTATATATATGTACATATGCTCTAATGTAACTGTAGTAGTTATATTTAAGCAGAAGATATACAAGTCTCATTTATTTACATGATTTACAAGATGCAAGTTTTAATCGAAACTTATGAAAATCAATGGAAAAATGATTACTTCTAGGAAGAAGATAAAGAAAGAACATACAAATATTTATTGTTTTTCTTTTATAAATTTAAAGAATCTTGCAAAAAATTTAATGAAACATGAACATGTGGATAGTCAAAGCTGAACCATACATTCATTGTTTCATTCATAAACAACTTAACTAAATAACACACATAATAACCTGCGGCTAATCGACGAAACTGGTATTTACCTTTCTGTGTTGTATGAGCTCCTGCCTGTACTGTTGTTAAGGGAAACCTATAACAGAACAATACTAACACTTCCAGAATACATTCAAATAAATATTTGATATTGGAGTAAATTAATAACAACAGGAAGACAACTAATTAAAAATTGTGTGATCTTAAGATAATCAATATTTAAGAAAGAAAGAAAACTCAATTCTGGGTATTGATATTATCTATCATTTAACATTAGAAATAATTTCCATAATAATCAAATGATTGATTGATCACACATAAAAAATGGAATAATAAATTATGGGCAGCATATAACATTTAACAGTATGAAAACACCATATGATTGACAAGCTAAAGCTA